>JAODAL010035115.1:0-43347 GCA_025379985.1 Phyllomedusa bahiana | reverse complement strand
AAATTTGGGGAGGCATTTCCCCCAAGAGAGTAAGTCGTTTAAAAAGGGGTCCTACTAATAATTTGTCTTAACGCAAAGACGGGCCCACGTAAAAATCAGGGGCCTGCACTGGAAGTGTCCATTGAAAATTAGAACTTTATACAGTCGTCCTTGGCCACTGAAAAGGGAAAAACCAACAAAAATTCTTTACAAACAAAAAGGGCCCTTTGCTTTTTAATGACTTTTTATAGAGATTACCAAATGCAAATGAATTGTTTTTTGGATTTTTTGGGGACATTTGGGCTAATTTATCAAATCAATATTTTATTCACCACCCCAAAAACTTGCCCATCATAGGTGTGACAACCAGTCGGGGCATTCGCAAAAGGGTCCATAGTATTTGCCGGGTTCTTTTACTTCACAAACACCAAACCCCACAGTCACATTTGCCCGCCACTACAATTAATCCTCTGGACTTTGAAGGGTTTTTCGAAAAGCTTTAAAGTCCAGCTTGAAGAAGATGAAAAGATCTGTAAAAAAAAATTTAAACTAAAGGGTAACTAACACAAAAAGATAACTAGCAACGTATAGTGATAAGTGCTTAATTTCACAAACTAACACAGATATACAAGGGGGTCTACACTGTACACACAATGGCTCATCCCAGGCTTGGTGTGGCCCACAGGAAGCAAAAAAATTTCCCTTTCTGGACCACGGGGCATGGCAGGCCTATACTTCTTTTCTCCGAAAAAGAGGGGCAGAAAGCAAGTGCAAATTGTATAAGGCATCAAGTAAGTAACTGTGGGGCCCCCAAAATAAATTTCACTTTTGTGCCCCAAGAATCAACCCAAAGAGGTTTTGGGTACCCTATATACACGGCTCATCCACAACAGCAATCCCCCTTTCAGGAGCCTGTGTTTGGGTAAAAGAGAATTTCAGCTCCCTAATAGAGCCAAAAGGCTTTGCAGTTTTCAATGTATTTCCCTAGGACAGAAACAGGTCCAATGGAGTATGTCCAATTTTTGGATTCATATCCAAAAAAAAAAAAACCAAAAAAAACCACGACCCTTTATGAATTTAAAAGTGTATATGGAAGCACAAAAAAGGGCCCATAACTTCAAAAAAAAATTTTTTTATGGTACCAAACAAATTGGATTTAAAAATATAGCTTTATGCATAGCACAAAGGGGCCACATGTAGAAAACGTCCAGGTCAAAATGACTTGTTCCCATAGCAATCAACAACTCCCCTTTCTTTTTCAAAATTGTTTGGAAAAAAAGATGGGACCCCGAGGGTTGCTATGGGCAACAAAGTGAGTTTTTTTGACCAATAGTTTTTTAACATTGGGCCCAAAAAGGAAAATTTTGAATAAATAAAATTGTAGCAAGTTAAGTAATTTTTTGCTCATCAAGATATACAGAGACAGGGTGCTTTGCTGTCACGACCTTTTAACATTAACCTTACAAAATCACCAATAAATGGCACAGCGAGTCAACCCGGAATCCGAGTTTTCCCCCCTCCTCGGCTCAGCATATAATTTAATTAACCCCAATTAGACCAAAAAAAGCATTTATAGCAAAAACACACATTTTAAATAACTTTTTGAAAAAACATAAAAAAAAAAAGGCACCTCAGCCCCCTTTTTTTTAATGCAAGGAGGGGTGGATCCTCGAAAGAGCAGGGGAGGGGCCAGGGTGCAATTTTTTTTTGGGTTTTTGATTCAAAAAGAGAAAAAGTACGTTCATTAGAAAAAAACTACAAACTTTTAATCACCGTTATAGAGGTAAAGAATTTTATAAAAGAAATAATATCCATACCAGTAACTAACAAGAACATATTTTTATATAAGGAGAGTTATTTGCATATTAAATTTCTTTATTGTCTTGGGCATAATTGAAGATAGTTAGCTGTCACTGATACCTCAGGGCACCATCATTAGAATAATGGGGCATGAAGACATCACAAACACCTAGGTTAACGTAGAGATCAGCAACTGCCCTCGTCATGTGACAAACGGATGAGTTGTTCATTATTATTGAGCTATAACCCTACCTTACAGACTGAGGAGCCCTAATACCTATTGGGGGTAATATATACCCACCTACATACTGGGGCACTATAACCTACTGGGGAAAATATATAGCTTATTACCAACAGACTGGGGAGACCCTATATAACCTATAACCTACTGGAGGACATCTATATCTTAACCTAGAGACCCTGGGGGAGCCCTAATAACCTCCTGGGGGACAACTGCCGCCTACCTTTCAAAAACTGGGGAGCCCCAATAAACCTAGATGTGGAACATCTATACCTACCTAAATAACTTGGTGATCCCTATTACATACTGGTGGACATCATACCTACCCCTACATACTGGGGAGCCCTATAACTAATATTGCCTACATATAGACCACCTACATACTGTGGAACTCCTTTAAACAAACTGGGGGGACATAATAGACTTAATCTACAAGACTAGAGACCCTTAACCTACAGGTGAAACATAATTTTAAGTTTCTGAAAAAGTAATTTTTTTGTCCCAGGGCTGATTTACATTGTAAGGTTTAAACTGGCTGAGGTATGGATAGGATCTATTCGTAATACATTTTAAAAAATTATTGACGTGAAAGAAAAAAATTTTCTCTAAAAAAATACTTTTGCAAGTTCCTAATGGGGGGGGTGGGGTGACAAATAATTGGTGAAACCCAGCCTTAACTGAGCAAAAAATGAAAACACATAGGAGCATGGCCCAGAAAGATTAGGACCCTAAGCAAAACCGCACCTGGTTCCCCAATCTAATCACTGCCAATGTAACCCAAGTTTCTTTTTTTCATGTCCCCTTGAGCTGGACACAACTGTAATCATTTTTGTGCAGTATTTTCTTCCAGTCCAGCATCCATTACATTCTCTTAATAAAAATCTGCATGGCATCAGTTTTTTCTGTCCCAACAAAGACAAACATTCCTGCAACACAACTGATGTCAATACTTGCTCCCCATAGAAAAGCACTGCATCAACTCTAAACCGGCAAAATCTGCCAGCCCCTTTTTAAGCATTTATGTACAAATACTTATGGTTCAAAAGAATTTCCTCACATGTTTCCAAAAGTATAAATGGCCTACAACTAAAAGTATAGGCATATCTTAAAATTACTGTTCTGCAATTAAGGAGATAGTGTTCCACATACACTCTTACCAAGCACAAGGCCCCTGAAGGTCAATTGCAAGTAAAAAAGAATCCTACACTCGCTTAGAACTTGCCACAGTTACTACCAGATTGCAAATTGAATATATCTACAACCCCAAAGACGCTGACCCCAATGTGCTCATTGAACACAGGAGATAATTCCCTAAAAATCCACTCCAAACAAACAACATGCACTCCAACAGTGTGGCAAGGTTTCAACACATCTCTTATGCATATAGATTTTTTCATAAAACATTTCCACTTGTAACAGCGCGCTTTACCAAAAGTACAAAAAGAAACAAAATAAGATGACAAATACAAGTAAAAAACAGTTACAAAAGTATTAAAATAACAAAATAGCAACACCAATTAACCAAGTCCAAAAATATTAGGGGTATGTTTCACAACACGCTTAAATTGGTGGGCGTACAGTTAACGCCCCACAATTACACCTGACTTCGTGAGTCACGCTGAATCCGGTGGTGGGTAACTCCCCCCGAATGGCTGCCCCATAGACATGCATTGCGCTTTTGCGCAGCAAAAAATAAATGAAACATGTCAATTAGTTCACCCCGCCCATACCAATAAGGTGAGAGGAGGCGTAAATCCATATTTTTTTCTCTATGAAACTGTGGATTTACGCGAAATGATTGGGCACGTTTCGCCTCGTAGAATTAGAGCGCAGAAATGCTCGACAATACTGTAGGTGAAATGGCGCCGCAAAAATAAAAGCCTTGTGAACATACCCATAGAGTGAGGGGACCCTGCACCGCAAGTGCATACAAACGGATTGTGGCAGAAAAAAGAGAAAATGCCTTGTTTTTTGATACAATGAGCCAGATATATTTTTTTCCAAAGAACAGCAATATAAAACATAAATCTCGCATAAAAGAAAACACTGTTGGGAAGAAAAAGATCAGGTTCTAAGATATCATTTTGTATATTATGGGGAGATGTAAATGAAAGAAAACTAGGATTAATGGAGTGTGAAACCATAGGAAGGAAAGGCTTCCAAAACACAATTTTAGCAGGTCTTTTAATCCAATCCTTTAGGGTGTCTTTTCACACAGTGTCGTTTTTTAGTGCATTTGTGATGCATTTTTTCATGCCATTTTTTTGTGCAGGAAGGTACATCAATTAATGCTTGTACATTATGCTGCAACAAAATTCGCGCCAAAAATCATGGGAATTACCCGAATTTTTACCGGCGATTTTTGCCGCGATGTAGGTGGTTCCAGTAATGTACAAGCATTAATTGCTGTAACTCCACCCACAAAAAATGCATTGAAAAACCGCATCAAAAACGCTGTAAACAAAAATTACTGCACTACAGCACCAATCGTTGGGGCAAAAATATAACGGTTAAATTTGCGGAAAAATCGTGGTCAATAACCATGAATTTATTATCAGCCAATGTACAGTCAGACAGTAAAATTTGCTGTACCTATCCTGCACAACAAAAATGCCATTGGAAAAATGCATCAAAACGCACCAAAAAACGCACCGTGTGGAAACCACCCTTAAACTGTGAAGTATTGTGCAATGGATCTAATTGGGGCAGGCTAGTGATATCCAGCAAAACTGTTTGCAACTCTAGAAAACTCTTTGAAGACCAAAAATATTTGGGGTTACAATTAGAAATTTTATCTGTTAACCCTTACCTTAAGGTTGCCATGTCGGGGTGTCCCATATGGGCAACATCCAGTTAGGGCTCCAAATCATAGGCTTTACATACATCACTGGATGTGTGGATATATTATGTGCATTTTGTGCATTTTTTTTTCTTTTTAGGACCAACTCGTTTATTTGTTTAACCCCGGATCATCCAACACCAACAGGTAAATAGTGTTGTTTATAAAAACCTAGTGGAATTTTTGTCAGTTTAAAACCGGTGGAGTTACCTTTGCTCACTTTAGTGATTTTTCACTGCTGTCCTGTGAATAGTGGGAGTTTTACCTTATCATAGCACAGTGATTTTTCTAACACCACTGCGGAATAGCGACATTTTTGTGTGATATTGCACTCCAAGATAGTCCTACAGCTACTGCATTAACCTTCTTGGGCAAATTTTTTGTCTTTGGATTTTGGGGGTAGTCCTATTGTGACAATTCCCTTACTTTATGTCTTATCTATGGCCCAAACCAGTCTCCGAGAACGTAATTGGGCAATTCAAAACATGTTTTTGTACTTTGCATATATTGTTGTAGTGGTGGAGTAATAGCGGGGTCCGTCCTTCTTCCGGGGCGGTTTTTTACCACAAACTAATTTTTCCTCAGACATGATATTTCAGAAGGATTTTATAAGGAAATTTTTCCCTGTGGCCATTTTTTTGTCATCCCTACTCTACGTTTATTGTTTCTGGATATCGCCTTACCATTTGTTCATACAGTGATGATAATTATATAAAATTTTTTTTAGATTTAACCAATTAAAGATTATGTTTAGAGTTATAAACAAAACACCCGTAATTTTGAGTAATTTTGAATTTTGGTGTTTAACCTTGGAGTGGATGTAAATCTTTTTTCATCTCCAATTTTTTTGTTAGTGGACCCATTTTTAGTCTGGTAAGAGGCATAAGTGGTAAAATTGTATTCCTGTAGTGGTCTGGCAACCAATAGCCACAAGTACTTTGTAGAGATTATTGTTGAAGCAATTGGAAAAAGAATTGATTTGTTTGCTTGCCTTTTTCAGAAGAGAAGGGATGACTTATGTGGAAAAGGAAATGTTGATTAGGAAATTAATTTAACAGTAAAAAAGACAATACTTGAATCAGTGAATTAAAATAAGAGTACTGGCTGTTTCTTCATACAGTAAAAAAATAAAAATTCTAGAAGAAATTTTTGTAGATGCAGCTGGCACTAGGCCTAATCAAGAATCCACAGGACAGCAATATTGAAAATTCCGCCCAAAATCCAATGGCAATTTTGCCATTTATTTTTGCCAACAAAAACCGGCAAGTCGATTTTCGGATTCCTGGCGGCCCTAGTACATTTAGGCATGCGGGAATCCAACATTTTGGGTCCACCACGAATATAGAACATGTTCTAGATTCGACTGTCCTGTTTCCGCTTTTGGAAAACCGTCTGTAAAAAAATCTTTCTTTTATTGATTTTAGCTTACGGATTGTTTCTATTGAGTGGCTACACAGCACCACGATACGGATCCAGTTTGTTTTTCTCTTTTTTGCTTCAAATACTGAAAATCCACTGAAAAAACAGCTAAAATCCTATGCGGTTTAGAACTAGGCTTTCAAGTGAATGAATACTAGGAGTGAATGTAAAAGTTAGTGAGTCAAACATGACCCGAAAGTCAGCAAGACCACACTGTTTAAAAGTATGAATGGAAGCCAACACTCAAGAATGGAATTCTCCAAGTTTTAAGTAGTTTTTACAGATAAATTTTAAACACAAAGGGCTTACATGTGTAAGGTTTCGCCACGCCAGTTTCTAAGGCGCAATAAATGATTGTAATAGTGCGACCCTGATAATGATTATAACCATCAAAAATTCTGGCCATCTGTAATACCTTTATAGTATTATATGATGCACAAAACTACATTATAAAAGTTGCAAACCGAATGGGGACATGTTCGCCCAAATAGTCCAGTTATTGAAAAGAAAGCCTTTTTATTAGAAAGAACATGGATGGTTTTTAGAGACAGCCTAATAAAAAAAAAAAGCAAAGAGGATAGGCCTGAAAAGTCAACTCTACAGTACTAGTTGTGGTTCTAATATGGGCTGTTTTTAAAAAAGAGATGTCCCAAACTCAGTGCCCCCTGCGTTGCCAAATCTGGCCACCCAGTGTTAATTATATTTGGCCCACAGAATGGCCAGCCCACATGAACAGAGGAGGAGAGGATAGAAGCCATGAGCCTTCAATTAAACACTACTCTAACTCACTCCTCTCTCCCTACCAATAGAGCAATAGGAGGGAACCCACATAGCTAGAGAAAATAACTCCAACAGCAAAGATTGAATTAGATTAAAGTGGGTGTAGTCACGATCTTATTTTCAATACGTCCCTGCTATCCAGCCTTCACTCTGTGGCTCAGAAGGGGGCCCGGTGTGTGATTTGTTTGAATTGCCTCATCATGGTGACCCAGCAGGATATTACATCACAGGCCTTTCCTCTCTCTAGTCACAGAAAGTCTGTGTTATGTTTTAAGAACTGTAATAATCTACACTGTAGCTCAGAAAGTAAAACTTTTGCATTACAGCAGACAAGGTTCCTCGGTTTCCAAGTCCCGCGGAACAAAATCCTGTGGATTTTATTTTCTCCTTTATCAATGCACAGACCTCATTGATGATTTTCATTTTTTTTTATTTATTTGCATAACGTTTGACTAATTAAACTAAGGAGCACATGAGGACGGGAGTAGAATGACAGCACCTGGGGTTTTTGAAACACTCAGTAGCTGCCTGAGAGGGAAGAGGAGATTAATCTTGCGCATGTGCGACCAGGACTTAGAAGCTCTCAGCCCTAGTTCCCGTATCCCTTGAGATGAGCTGGTAAAAAAATAGAACCAACTAAAGGATCGGCTTGAAAACAATATGGTGCAGAATTTTTTTAATAACTCGATTTGAATGTGGAAAAATGTATATTAGTTGTTCATTTTCTAACTTCCCACGTCAAGTTTTACTTCGTGCGCAAAACCCCTTTTAAGGTTACATATAGAAAAAAAAAAGAGCATAAGATTTTTGTTATTAGATTTTATATTTAAGAAATTGAATGCCACACAAATGTATTTATTTTGATATTTTGATTATGTGTTTTAAAGTATGAAAAGGGGTATGTCTCATAACATTGAAACATCCTCACCTCATTCCCTATATTTTTCGTTTGGTTTATCGTTTTTGAATTCAGGGATTAGTGTTTTTACTGGCTTCCAACTAGGCAGCATGTAGAAAGCCAGTTCTGGAGCTATAGCCAAACCAGTGCTGACAGCCTATCAGAGTGAGAGTAAACAGGACTGTAGCTTATTAGCGACCTGAGGTATCTGATGTAGTCCATAATCTAGGAATAGGGAAGGACACTGTGTAATGGCCATTATATACAAAGGGACTTGTGTTTTTTTTCAAGAATTCTTTAACCAAAAATATAAAGCAATCCTTTGTAGAGGGACCGAACCCATTTTTAAGGCCTCGCTTTGTGCCAGACTCAATTGTTTTAACCCCTACCGAGCCTATGACGTATGAGTTAACTCATAGCGCCGGAAAAGCGTCTTAGAAAGTTGTTTGTTTCGCTATGAAAAGGTTTTATGTGTCCTTATCTGATGAGAAGAAAAACTTCATCAATTGTAGACAATTTTTCAAATAAATATCACGGTTTACCTGCTGGTTTTTTGTCCAAGTTTTTTTATTTTGGCCCGTTCATGTATTTGTTAGAGTTTTGACACCCTAGTGTCTAGTATAAAGAATACCATCGTACCTAAGACCAGAAACCCTTAAAGGAAAACTACAATATCAAAGGCAGAAAGAAGAGAAGAAATAGAACCAACAAATTATTTCCTTAACAAGCGATCAGAGAAGAAAGAAAAAAAACAAGAGAGCAGTTTTTCTTAAAGGGTTAATTTTCCTCACCACACTGTTTCCAAAGCCACCAATCAGATTTATATTCAAAGCACCCTGTCTTCCTTCCCTGTTTCAGGCTGTTGGTAGTTTCTGTAGCAGTTGAATAGCAATATAGCAGTTCAATTCACATCCTCCTAAAATACACTGACATGGAGAGCAGAGATCCTTATCAAAGAGCTTGAAGCTAAACAATTAGTCCCCCTCTAACCAAAGAAAAGAGAAATAACACTTTTATGCCTCAAAGCTGTGCTGGACTTGTTCTTTTACACTTAAAAGGGTGTTTTTATTCCGTTTTGAAATTGTTCATGCCCTTCTTAAGCTGTATTCTAATGAGATTGAATTTTGAAATACAGGGGCGAGTCTCTTCTCTCAGCAGGCAGTGTGTCTCCTGGCCCGAGGTGGTCCCCCCATCTTCTCACAGCAGCATGTGTCCCTCCCTGCAGAGTGTGGGTCCTCTTCTCTACAAGCAGGCCATGTGTCTCTCCCTGCCCATGTAAGGTTTAACTCTCCCTCGCTTGAAAGAACCTGTACATCCATCATTCTGTTGTGAAGAGGTAGTGGAATCAGAAGATTGGATAGAACAGATTCAGTAAGCCAAATTCCCGTGTTTCCATGTGTCTGCAGATCTTCAGCATCAAGGCTCCACAATGCCTCTTGCCAGTTGCTAAAACCATTTATACACACAGCCTGAAACTGAATAAAAACAAGTTTGAAGAATGCAACCTGCCCTCCTCCCTCCCCCTCTGTTAATCAGGCATGAGAACTGTGAGACTGTGTTATATGAGGAAGCACAACGATGTATACGCTGTGTTTAATATATGAGGGGTAATCTATGAGTTTTTTTACACAGTCAGTAATTAACTCAGGGTCCGTTCACCTTAGAGCGTGGAGATTGAGTATACATCCCAGCAGCCCTCTCACCATAGCTGGTTTTAACTTTCGGTGTTTTAAAAAAACAGCATTCAGATTGGAGTAAACACAGAGCGTGCAGCAGCCAATCACATCCCGCAGGGGGCGTGTCCCGGAAGCCTTTCCTGTTCTGGAAGCGTGGTCCCAAACCAGGCCCCCCGATGAATGAAATGTCCAGTCACCAATTACTGTTCTGCGGGCGTGTTCCCAGGGACCTGAATTCTGATTCAGGGCATGGTCCCAAATAAGCCAATCACAGAAAAGGTCGTGTCCCCCGACTATGCAGCAAGCAGAAATAGAAACAGATTCCACAGAAAAGCTCATATCTGCTAAAACCTGAAGTAATGCAACCCAAATAACAAAAAGTGTGCTTATCTTTTTACATTCCTATAGATCTTGATACATGATTCTTTTGTTAGCGAAGAAAACACTTTAACAAAATACTTGCTACATAACATATCAACAAAATTATTTTAAGGTTTGTGGCTGTTACATTGTAAAATGAAGTAAAGAGATTCAAGGGAATGAACACTTTTGGCAATCCACATTAACATGATAAGATGGGTATAGTTTGGAGGCACAGAATAAACATGGTTGATGGTCAGGCATCAAATGAGTTCTCTACCTGGCTTATGAAGCAAACTAAGACAACCTAACATAAAAGCTGCCAATAGAAGGGATTACTGTGATGCAATAAAGCACAGAAAGAGTTAACAAATACAAGCTGAAGGCAGAATGGTGTGGTAACAATCGTAAATACAGACAGGACTTAAGCATAACTTTCAGCTAGAAAGGTGCCCTGGCAGAGATAACTATCTTTTAATTACATCAGTGGCCACTGTGAGGACATGAAAGAACTGGAGCGCAGAGTAACAACATTGTCTGTGACTAGCATATTTCTGTTGTGTTGGAGAATCAATACCGTAAATTGTAAAAGGCCTATGGAGTAGGCAACAACTAGAAACTGAGAGGCTGATCAGAAGATTGGGTTACCAATAGAGATGTAAAAGGGAACCTGTCAGGTGCTTTTGGCTGATCGAACCCACAGGCCTCCTCATTGAAGTAATGCATGTTTTACTTTGAAATACTACAGGAGGCACAGGGAAAGGCATGTTTTGTGGCCCCAAGGCAAAAGGAGTCCAATGGTCAGGTTTCCTATTCCCGCCCAGATCAGCTACAGGTCTCTTTCTATAAGCAAACGGAGAAGAAATCGGTCAGTTAACCCGAGCAACAAACATTGCCGCAACAAAGCCTAAGGTTATTTCATGCTGTCCATAATTCAGACAGACAGCAAGGGGTAACTATGTTTTGAACTTTTGACTATCAGGGGCTCCATATCTCACCATCCACTACAGTTTTGAACGTAAGACTACGATCATTTTATAGACAATCATCTTGCCTATCTCATACATAACATTGACTTGCAGCTATTAAGTATATGCTTAGTTATGCAGATTTTTGTCATGTAACTGCATTGTTACTGTTTTGCTCCTAAAAATCTAAAATTTTAAATTCTATTTTGTTAGTATTTTGTACAACACTGCCTGAATCCTTCTGGGCTCTCTATCAGATTCAAGAATGTCTTGACAGAAATCTGTTCCCAGGTCTCTTCTACATGTTCCCAATGTTGGCGCATACTGGACTGGGGAATGTCAGAGTAATAAGTTATCAAAGAAAATATGAAAAAGGCAGCACTTCAAAAAATCAGAAAAATTTATTTACCCAACAGCAGCGACGTTTCGGTTCTGAACAGAACCTTTCTCAAGTGCTTGAGAAAGGTTCTGTTCAGAACCGAAACGTCGCTGCTGTTGGGTAAATAAATTTTTCTGATTTTTTGAAGTGCTACCTTTTCTATATTTTCTTTGGTGGTCTTATATAGGACCCTGATCCAGGTCCTTAAAGGCGTGCACTCTTTATTACTTATATTGGGTTGCTGCTGAAACAAACACAATTTTTAGAGTAATAAGTTATGTCTTAAAGCAAGCACATATAAACACATATAACAAAAATCCCAAAGATGGAGCCTTTATCAATCAATCAATCCCAGGCCTCTTCCCCACAGTCGACAATCTGATAACCCTGGAGAAGAGAGGAGGCTAGTGTAGAAATATCTACAGACCGGCTGGATATTTGCATCCTCTACTCACCAAGATATAGACAATGTACGGCTGAGAGGCGATAAATGGGATCTCGGTGAAGGACCTCCAAACTGTCAGAGTAATAAGTTATTATACTTACTACCAAGAAGGGTCACATCTTTGGGTGTCTGCCGGCTGGCTACCACGGGAGAGCAATGATGAGTCACAGGTTGAGATTCAAAACCACTCTGGGAGCAAAGCCCCCCAGGCCTTTATTTTATAGACAAATTGTTACATGATATGAAAGGGTTAAATGACAAGACCAACCAATGGAAATACAGTATGGGTGTGAATAATCATTGGTATACATTAATATTCTTACTGGACAGTGTCCAAGATGAATTAAATGCCAAACAACATACATAAATCCTTTATATGTGCCAAACTATAGAAAAACATCTTATTACTTTGCAGGTGCCCAAATGGTATCAGGGTTATTCCAGTTCAGCCTCCAATTATAATTGAACAATCATAATTGGACACCTGCATTTATTTCAAAACATTGCATGAAAACATGAACTTTTCCACTAGTGTGTCCTTCGCACCCTGGCACCACCAATTCATTGCCAAGTTTTCAGTATAAAAGAAACATCTTTAGGATACACAGGGAAAGAGACAAAGAACAAAGAAATAAAGACAAAATGGAGTCAGTTCAGGCCTAGACAACATGGCTATATTTACTCTAACAGGTACGAATAGAGCTTTTTCTTCAACTCTACCCACAAGTGTTTGATTGAGGTCTCGGAACTGTCAGGTCCAATCCAGCAACTCTACTTCATTGTTATTGATCCATTTATTTGCTAATCTTAACGTATGCTTCGAGTCGCTGCACTGCCGGAATACTATGTAGTTGTCCTTTTCATACCCATAGTAACTGAGTGTATGCAGTAACTCATCTTGTAGGATACTCACATATAGCTCAGCATTGAGATTAACATCGATCCTGATCAAGTATCCAACGCCTTTGGCTGTGAAACATCCCCATTTCATCAGGTTTCCTCCACCGAACCTGACAGTTCTTCCAGTTTCTTGATCCATTAGGCCCCTTTTTCCTTGATTCTTTCAGAACCATTTGACCCCATCAGAGCTCAGTCTATTGACTTTCATATCATTGTTCCAAATCACTCATTTCCAAACTTCTACTGTCCACTTTTCATACTTTTTTGCAAACTCGAGCCAATGCTCCTTATGACAAGTGTATCAACTTGGAGTAATGGATCCACTGGACCACCGCAAGTCTAAGGGGGTCCCGGTATTCACCAGAGCCTGCCGCAAAGCGGGAAGGACTTGCTGTGGCGGGATTCCACCAGGTCGCTACCCCTGACTTGACTTGCTTGCGGAGGCAGTTGAGGTGCAGCGAGGCACAAAGACATAAGGCAAACTCGTAGTCAGGACAGGTGGCAGAGGTTCGTGGTCCATAGACGGAAGCAGACGGTTCAGTACACGGAAATACGGACAAGGCTTCTGGAAACGCTTTCTCTATAGGCTATATGCACTGAAGATCCGGCAGGGAACAAAGGGAGGTGACCGGAATATATAGGTTCCGCGCCCCCAGCAATTAACCAATTACCGGCGTGCTGGCCTTTTAAATTTCAGAGAGCCGTCGCGCCCACGCCCTAGAGGATGGGAGCGCACGCATCGGCCGGCAGAGGTGCGCGGAAGAGCATGAGTGCAGTCAGGTAAGTTCCTGCCTGTAACACAAGCGCGCCCGCAGCCCGGCAAGCAGACTGCGGCGCACTGTGCAACCACAAGATTGTAGTCGAGGTTTCTTCGCCTTTTTTTAGGCCTCCAGGAGAGGGAACCGGAGTGCGTCTGCGCCCGACATGCGGGCTGCGGCGCACTGTGCAACCACAAGACTAAAGTCGAGGCTTCTTCACCTTTTTTTAGGCCTCCATTCTAGACTTGTGCAATGAGCATCATATAGTACCTGCATGGATGTCTGTGATCTCACTATTGTTAAGCACACAAGCCACATCCACTGCCGTGTCTTTCGTGCCAGAACTGGTAGACTTTGTGATGAGCTAACTTGTTGACTCCAACATTTTGCTTAGACGTCCATTTCTTGGCTTTTGAATGGATAGATGGATGGATGGATTTCATTTCACATTCTTCCAGCTGTCATGGCCTCACATGCTGCAGTTTGGCACTTTTCTTGCCTGAGAGACCGCTATTGATGAGCTGGATGATGCGGTTTCTCTTTTCCTGGGAAATCTTCTTCATGGCTGCTTGAACCAGAGATCTTTCGCTTGGGAATCAACCTACTAACACACTGAGCTATTAGGGAATGTGAGAAAAGGTTGTACTCTGTAGCAATAAGAAGCAAAAGATTGTTCCACCACCAGGAGCAAAACAGTAACAATGCAGTTACATTACAAGAATCTACATACCTAAGCATGTGCAAGATAGTATGTATGTATGTATGAGATATCTAAGATGATTGTCTATAAAATGATGATAGTCTCATGTTCAATGCAGTTACCCTTTTGCTGGTCAGTGTATATATTTACCTATAATGAGAGTCTGTATTTCACTAAATAGGAAAAAAGGCAAGGAAATGCCCCAAAAAAGTGCAGCATGCTGCTCTATTTTTTCTGGTAAAAGGATGTACACCATGGTGGAAAACCAATGGACCTCATTGTGGTCAATGTGGTCCATTGGACACCATAGTTATTCGTGGTAAAATGGTTCCAGTTTCACCTCTGTGACAGAGGTTTTGAACTGAGCTTCTGACGTGTGAACCTAATCTAAGGAAGCCAGGAAGCAACATGATCTAGGAACTGGCAACATTAGCGCTATAGGGGAGGGTAAACAACCACCATTCAATTGGAGAATAGGTAGAAAGGAGTGATGGTGAGGACGGCAACATTAGAGAGGGTATTTGGGGAATTACTTGAAAAGTGCATTACAGGGAATGAACTATGCCTACTCATACAGACAACCTTGTTTCAGAAAAGGGTAATGCGTTAGACTAGTAAGGGAAAAATTATGGTAAAAAACTGTTTCATGTTGTAATTAAAGTTTTTATTTCAATAAAAAATATTGTATACATTTTAGTCTCACTGTTTTAGAAAATGGCCCAAATCTATTTAAACCTTCGGAAGTGTCATATTCATGCATTTATATTCACCACCAATTCTTCCAGTCTCAACTGCAGAGCAAAGAAAGATGAGGGCTGGGAAAAGGTGCCATGTTGTTTAGTATATACTATATACAGGATATGTATTTTTATGATACAATTTTAAAAGAATCATGATCCAGTCCAATACTTAACTTTAAGGTATTCAGGTGAGTTAAGGTCATTATAGTTAACTTATTTTTAATGGAAACACATTACTCCCAACTTGTGGCCTACAGGCTACATGCAGCACATGTGCCTGTTGTGCAGCTGGTGATCTTGACATATCCAGCCTGCATGTCTAAATGTTGTATGTACAGCACGGTTTCTTGTTCTCATCCTGACGTGTGGTTACCATCTGCTTCATGACAGTGTCATACTGTACGTATACAAACAACAATGTGATCCTCCAATACAGTGCCCAAGAACATCATCACTGTGAGAAAAAAAACACTAAAATTCCACAAAAATACCATCATCCAATGACTACATGATACTGAGATACATTGACCATTATACATTATATGCAGTAGATACAGAATATAGATTTTACTCTTAGGGCCATGCACAGGACTGGATAATGGATCCATTTTGTATGAAGTAATATTAAGGGGTACACCTTTATAACCCAAAGTTCATTCAGATGCACATACAAAAGACTAATAAGGATTCTCACAGAAACAACCTGACAAAAAAACAAATTTAATACATTCTTCCCTGAAAACACAGCATTTATGCAGCATTATTTGTAATCTGCTTCTGTATTTCTAAATCAAAATGTACATGAAGTGAATCACAAATTGCCATAATGTACCATAAATAAACGTTTACAGGAGTTTATCTTATTGCACAATGGAAGTTATGCCACCATCTACAAAATCATGAAACATCTGTGAAGATCTCCATGAAGGGTCTCAGAAAAGATGTAGTTCACCAACAGAAGACTGTCTTGTTTTTACATTTTCTCTTTATTCAATTTAAAAAAAAATCCTTCTAAAATTGTCTGCAAATAACACAATCATACATTTTATCTGTGCAAAGTGCAAAGTGCATTCCAAGACTGGAACCCTACATTAAGAATATACTAAATAGAGCATTAGAAGGAATACAAATTTGAAAGGTTGACATCTGTTGGAGAATACATTTGCAGTTCCTTAAATAGTATAGTCTGGATCAGTGAACAAGTTTGTTTCTCTATCAACATGACCACTGGCAAACCACAAGAAAATGTCTCTGCCATGTCAAACCACAATGTATGTTGCTTATTCTGTATGTGAGTGTACAGATGTGTATTTTTGGGGATTGTGTGCCTTCCTGCGTGACAGTGAAGCTTTCTAGGAGTATTTTCACTCACAGTATTTTTTTGAAATTTTTTTTTTTTTTTTAAAAATTTGTTTTTCATACCTAAGCCAGCAGTAGATTTAAAATGAATGTGAAAATAAAGTAATGTTCACATGGCTGATTTGGACCTTAAAGGGGTTTTGCCACAATCTCATTTCATACCTCCTGCATCCAGCTCTTTAGCTCTGTGTGCTCAGAAGGAGACGTGTGTGATTTGTTTGAATTGCAAATCATGTGACCCAGCAGGATGATATCACCATGTCTTTCCTCTCTGTAGTCAAAGAAAGGACTGTTTATGTAAAGCATTGTGAGTAGCTCAGAGGTAAAGCTTTTTGCCTCACAGCACAAGGGTCCTAGGTTCAAATCCCTGCAGGAACCAAACCTGTGGATTTTATCTTTCTTTATCAATGCACATACCTCATCGAGGTTTCTTTTTTATTTATTTGAACTGTTTGACTAATTAATAAGGAGTACAGAGGACAGGAGTAGAATGACAGCACCTGGGGTTTGAACACTCAATAGCTGCCTGAGAGGAGAGGTGATGTCTGAGCATGTGCGACCAGCACTGAGAAGCTCTCAGCCCTGGTCGTATCCCCTGGAGATGAGCTGAAAAACAATGGATCACTAAAGGAGCAGCTAAAACAAAAACGATGCAGAATTTTTAATGATAACGAATGGTGAAAATGTTTGTTATTTCATTTGCAAGCGTCCCACGTCAATTTTAGTTCGTGGCAAAACCCCTTTAATTCAGCATCAGAATCAGCATCCAAATCTGACTGAAATTCACATCACATTGTCTGCAATTGAAAAATCTGCATCCCAGTGCAGACAATGCTGATATTCCCTGGCGCAGAAAAAAAATCTTTACTACAGAAATTATAAGTGACATCAATTCTTGAGAAAGATTCAGTGCTAAATTAACACTGAATCTGCCCATTGAATGCCCACATTGATATCTGCCTCTCAGGTCTATAATTGAAAATTTGCATCTTAAATTCACACCGAATCAGCATGGATTTTGCACATGGATTCTATGTTGATTCAGCACTGAAAATCAGCTTTGTGAACATACCCTAATATTTCTCTTGTTTGCTGGATCCACTTCTGGCTCGGATCAAAGATCTCTTAAAGAAGCTTCCCTTGAGTCTTATACTTTACAACACATCCTTAACAAACAATAATTTATTGATACATTTATCATCTGATGACATTGGGAATCCTTAATTTCCAACCCCAAACTAAGGTACACAGCACAAAGACACTGGTTTTATTTTCCTCTCTTTATTTTGAGAAGGAACAAGAATAAAGCACGGATGAAGAGCGGTCGCTACTGTTTGTGAGAAAAAACCTTGGGATATATATTTTAAATAATAAATGATGTAATTTATCTAATGACTTTCACTAAAAAATTACAAATTATGGCTCCCATCATATTTGTGACTTTTTACTCCTCTGACCACTTTTTAAATATGAGGGGGAGGGTTCCCTCTATCAACTGATTGTTTCCCCCTGTTATGTCAGTCCTCTGATGAAGGCATCCAGGCCAGAGAGATAGTTATCTGACAATATACTGCAATACATTAGTATTACAGTGTATTGCACAAGTGATCCATCGTTGTACATCCCGTGTTAAAACCCTCCAGCAGGATAAAAGGTAAAGGTAAAAAAGTAGAAATCAAGGTTTAAAAAACAATGTAAAAAAAATAGTATTGTGATCAGCTGCTCCCTGAACTCTTATTGAAATTAACGGAGAGGGTCGCGCAAGCGCATCCTCCTCTCCATTCTGAATGAAGACTTTTGGGGGCCCAGAGGCCCAATCAATATGCCATAGTCGACTGAGATAGGGAAACCCCTTTAAGGCATATTAAATGTGCATATACACTGTTGTTATAGACAGGCTCGGACTGGCCAACAGGGGAGCAGGAGAAACCTCCGGTTGATCCCTAGGCTTGGAGGATTCTGGGGCCTGGTGTGTCCTTCAACATAGCATACCCGGAAATCCTTTCCAGGGAGAAAGGCAGATACTAAGGATAAGCTCACATGGCTTAATTACAGGGCGTACAGTACGCCCTGTAATTAAGCCGGCCCCATAGACATGCATTTCTCATATCTGTTTATCTCCCCATGCGTACAATACGATCATATTGTACGCCCGGGGAGAGGAGGCAGAATCCATAGTTCTCTATGAAAACTGTGGATTACCTTAATGATTGGGCTGCATTTCGCTCGCATTTCGTCCCAAAATAAGCCGTGTGAACATATCCTAAGAGGTAGAAAGGAAGATCCGGGTGCTATATGTGTGCAGTCCATGTACAGTAGCTATGGGGTGGGCCCCTAAGAGACAACTCTACTGGTCGGTCCCAAAAAATCAACTCCACGGGTGGGCCCCAGGCACCCTAGTCCGACAATGGTTACAGATTTTCTTCCCACTTCATTGAGCAGTCCCCAATATTTTGACAATAAACCTACATTGAAGCAGCATCCCTTTAAATGGTAGAGTCTCCCTATGATCAAATTGTGTTCGTGGATATCGGAATATAACTACTGTGAGCAGTCTGACAGATACATTCAGTTTTACACAATTCACAGTTCTACTCCAGGGAGAACAATATAAAATGGCTTAAGCTCTAAAAATTGTGTATCCACTCACAGGGAGTAACTAAAATTCATAGGGCATCAAAGCAAAATAGATGGGTCCACTACCTAATGGTGAGAAACTAATACAGCAGCATACATAGGAATAATAAAATGTATGGATAATAGCATCATATTTTAGAGAACCATCATATTAACATAAGCTACCAGAAAAGCACCAAGTGGTTATCTGGAATGCTATAATCTTCTTGTACCTCAGTGAGCTCCCTCAACCACTGGTCCCCACAGCAGAAGCTATGGTTATAGTTAGCAGAGCCCCTCATACTGTATATCACTGGTATTCAGAACCATATCTGGATTTCATGTAAAGATCATGTAGATATTGAAATAATGGTATATGATAAGAAACATTAACAAGCTTTCAGTTTTTTTTTCTCCAAGTGGTAAGTCAGAAGTGTCTGAACAAAGCCTTATACATCTTTCAACTATTTCAAGCTTGCATGTTTATGAGGAAATCAGAGGATAAAAAGCTATATAAACAAATATGCCTAGCGCTAAACATACTTAAATAAATATGAGTTAACACATTCTAGATTTCCATAAAACCTTCCACGTATATCCTGTGCCTCTGACTATTTTCAGAACAGAATATGCAAAATTGCAGTAAAAGTTCAATCTGGACTATTTCTGAGTAATAGCACAGGACATGATGTGGGGTGTGTCCCACTGCAGCTTACAGTTAGTGCAACTAGTATTTGACCTTTTAGTCTACAGTATAGTACAGAATGCCATGATCTCGCTATAAATTGTGGGTTTTTATATTGTAAAGTATTCTAAAATATTAAAAATAAAGCACTATGCCATTATTAGCAACATACAGTGAAGTCTACATATTCTCATCTTTTTAACTTCCTCCACAACAGGTATTTCTCATCTACGCTTGCCTACCAATTTATTGTCATTTCTTTTAATAAATGGATTTTTCTGAAATTCTCCTTACTACGGTATGCTGCATTACTAATCTAACAAGCAAATATGAGATATACTGTATGGAGGAGTTACACACAGACATCTTTCATATACAGATGTACAGATGTAACAAATCTTAACTGGATAATTAAAGGGGTTGTCCAGTAAAAAAAAAAATATATATATATCCCATTGGGGCCAGGGTGGTACCTGATACTTACCTAGCTTCCCCTCCTCACTCCCCACCTGATGCTGGTTCAGGCTCTACTTACATCACCAATCAGGGCTGTTCGCGTCCAAACAGTAACGTAAATTAATGGCACCTGACCAATGGAGCACATCAGAAGCTGCAGCAGTGACGTCAACATTGGGAAGTAACAGCGTGTAAACATAAGACCATGCTTATATGGCGCTAGAACCATAGGAAAATAAGTATTTTTTTTTATTTTGCTAGGGGCCCGGGAGCTGCCCCTTTCATTTTCTTATGAGGTGGACAACCCTTTAACTTCTTACTGACACATGACTTATGGGTACGTCATGATGCGGGCAAGTTCCTATGTAGCAGGCTTACTTAGTAGGTCTGCTAGATAAGGGTCTGGTGACAGCTGCTAATTGCTTTAGTACATGCCATATTAGAGAACATGGCCATGGCATCTAAATGAATGAGAAAGAATGTTGTACACTGTTCCTTATTCAGATCGGTAGCCCTTTAGCAAGATCACATGATGTCGATCCGTAAACATGGCCCACAGCAGGAAGTAATAGACCCTCCATCTTTGTACACTCTTCTGCATTGTTTATACAATGCAGAAGGGTTTACATATGAACTGGCCCCTTAGTGGTCAAGTACCCAAGGTAGACTCAATCTAATTGTGTAAAATAAAAAAATAAAAAGATTCAAAGTATAAAAAAAATCAAAGTTCAAATCACCCCCCTTTTGCCATTATATATACAGTGCCATGCGAAAGTATTCAGCCCCCTTGAACTTTTCAACCTTTTGCCACATTTCAAACTTCAAACATAAAGATATAAAATGTTACTTTTTTTGTGAAAAATCAACAACAAGTGGGACACAACTGTGAAGTGGAACAAAATTAATTGGTTATTTTAAACTTTTGGAAAAAATAAAAAAACTGAAAAGTGGGGTGTGCAAAATTATTCGGCCCCCTTAAGTTAATACGTTGTAGCACCACCTTTTGCTGCAATTACAGCTGCAAGTTGATTGGGGTATGTCTATCAGTTTTGCACATCGAGAGACTGAAATTCTTGCCCATTCTTCCTTGGAAAACAGCTGGAGCTCAGTGAGGTTGGATGGAGAGTGTTTGTGAACAGCAGTTTTCAGTTCTTTCCACAGATTCTCGATTGGATTCAGGTCTGGACTTTGACTTGGCCATTCTAACACCTGGATACGTTTATTTGTGAACCATTCCATTGTAGATTTTGCTTTATGTTTGGGATTATTGTCTTGTTGGAAGATAAATCTCCTTCCCAGTCTCAGGTCTTTTGCAGACTCCAACAGGTTTTCTTCCAGAATGGTCCTGTATTTGGCTCCATCCATCTTCCCATCAATTTTATCCATCTTTCCGGTTCCTGCTGAAGAAAAGCCAAAACCATGATGCTGCCACCACCATGTTTGACAGTGGGGATGGTGTGTTCAGGGTGATGAGCTGTGTTGCTTTTACGCCAAACATATCGTTTTGTATTGTGGCCATATGGTTTCATCTGACCAGAGCACCTTCTTCCACATGTTTGGTGTCTCCCAGGTGGCTTGTGGCAAACTTTAAACAAGACTTTTTATGGATATCTTTGAGAAATTGGCTTTCTTCTTGTCACTCTTCCATAGAAGCCAGATTTGTGCAGTATATGACTGATTGTTGTCCTATTGGACAGACTCTCCCACCTCAGCTGTAGATTCTGCATTTTCATTCAGAGTGATCATGAGCCTCTGGGCTGCATCTCTGATCATATTCTCCTTGTTTGAGATGAAAGTTTAGAGGGAGGGCCCGGGTCTTGGTAGATTTGCAGTGGTCTGATACCCCTTTCAAATTTTCAATATGATCGCTTGCACAGTGCTCCTTGGGATGTTTCAAGTTTGAGAAATCTTTTTGTATCCAAATCCGGCTTTAAACTTCTCAACAACAGTATCACAGACCTGCGTGGTGTGTTCCTTGGTCTTCATGATGCGCTCTGCACTTTAAACAGAACCCTGAGACTATCACAAAAGCAGGTTGCATTTATATGGAGATTTTGATAACACACAGGTGGATTATATTTATCATCATCAGTCATTTAGGACAACATTGGATCATTCAGAGATCCTCACTGAACTTCTGGAGTGAGTTTGCTGCACTGAAGTAAAGGGTCCAAATAATATTGCACGCCCCACTTTCAGTTTTTTTTTTTACAAAAGTTTAAAATATCCAATAAATTTCATTCCACTTCACAATTGTGTCCCACTTGTTGTTGATTCTTCACAAAATATTAAAATGTTATATCTTTATGTTTGAAGCCTGAAATATGGCAAAAGGTTGAAAAGTTCAAGGGGGCCGAATTCTTTCGCAAGGCACTGTATATAAGAAAATGAAAACGTTGCACAGTACTGCTGTGTCCGTAACAGTCTGATCTATGAAAATATAACATCATTTATTCCGTACACTGAATACATAGAAGAAAATAATTCCAAATGGCAAAATTGCTTTATTGGTCATTTCACACCCCCTAAAAATTCGAATAAAAAGTAATGAAAAAGTTGCATGTATCCCAAAGTGGTAACAATAAAAACTATTCAGCCTGCAAAAAAATGCGTCCTTACTCAGGTCCATAGGCGATAGAACAAAAAAGTTATTGGTCAAAGAAAATGGCTCTGTAGCGCAAATTTAAGAAATAGATCATGTTTTTTTTTTTTTTTTTTTTTAAGTATTAAAACATAAAATCCTACATGTTTGGTATTACCAAATTATGTCAACCTGCTGAATAAAGATTTGAACATCATTTATACCAAAGAGTGAACGCCATAAAAACAAAACCCCCCAAACATGGCGCAAGTAAGTTTTTTTCACATTTCACCTCACTTACATTTTTTTCCAGTTTCCCAGTATATTCCATGGCACAATCAATCGCACTATTAAAAGGTACAAAAAAGCCCTCATGTAGCTGTGTAGATGAAAAAATAAAAAAGTTGTGGCTCTTGGAAGGCAGGGAGGAAAAATACAAAAAGCCATATTATTATGACCGGTTGTCGGGAAGGGGTTAATCTTGTATAATAGTTTCCTCCATTATGATAGTTCACAATACCTTAGAACAATTAGAATTATAAACAAAGAAGTTGTTTTTGCTACGTGCTGTTTACTGTATAAGGAAAAGTTTAGTTTATTGTTAAGTATTGCTGTCAATGTCAGTGACATACTGTTATTCTACAAGCACTTGACAAAATTCATAAGTTAAGATGTCCACAGTAGCTTCGAAATGTCTCAGTTGCTTGAGACACACGCACATAGATATTGTATGCACATTTAAGCACATCAGTACAACTATTTTTCCAGACCCCTTTTTTTTTTACTTGTTTTAAAGCTGTAACCAGTTAATAAATGTGCCCTACCGTAGAACATATAGCATAGAGAGAAAATATACATACTTGTACAGTCACTTGGAATGGCCTTTTCTAACACATTGAGAGCAGTTAATGTTGCCAACCTGGTCTCACTTTATTTCACTTCACTATTATTACTATTCTTCAATTTTTTTCATTTTTATTTAAAGCTGTAACCCATTGATGAATGTGCCATAGCATACAGAGAATACACAGTCACTTGTAAAGTCACATATTCCATAGCAAGGGTCTTTTCTAACATATTTCACGAGTTATTGTTGCCCATCTACTCTCGCTTTATTTAAATTTACTATCATAACTTATATTTTTTTCATTTTCATAAGGTGGTTATTTCTCTTAATATAACTCTACCATCCTCACTATCATATTTGTTTTGTATAAAATGACTAGTTAGCATCCTTGTTGTAGGATTGATCAACATTTCTCTCTATCATGTTTAACGTGTGTTAATGTCCAGAAAGACGTTAGATCTGATTATTCTCTGTAAACTTAAGTTCAGTTATGTCATTCTTCCCACAAGTTCTTATTTACATGGATGACACTGCATACAAGCACACAAAGAAGCAGAAACCACAGGCCTTCACTCTGTAGAGTGATGTTCCATATTTGGCACTAAAATATACAAACAAACACCAGTTCAATGCAAACTCTGGCTGGAATTTTAGATTCTACTGTCTTACTGTAAACCACATGTACATATGTCTAATACACAACCAGTGAACTTCAAGGAGAATAAAAAGCACTTACTTCAGATTCAGCGACGGAATTTGTGGCACAGCAGTAATAACATTGAAGATGAAAGAAGCCCACACAAAGTTAAGTAGAGCTTCAGCATGCATACTTGATCCAGTACGAAAAGCTATCTTCAGACTGTATACAGCCCTTGAATCTCTTCTTTCCTTAAGCACAGCTCACACTATAGCTACAGTGCTCAAAGCTGGCCAAAACCGGCTCACAAGCTATCCTTCTGCACAGTTCCTTTGATTAGCTGCCTGCAAGCATTTGGGCAGCTCTCTAGGAGGGACTGTAGTGCCAAATCCTGAAGTTTGCAGTCTTGTCAGTCAAGTAATTAGAAACAGTTGTAAATCCAGATGTTTTATTTTGACAGACAAAGTACCCTGTTCAGAATTTTTCCCCTTCAACAGACAACTTCATTCTTGAAATACCTGCAGAAGACAGATTTTGGTATATCCCACTTGTTATATTATTGCACTGGACCTGCTTGTCAACCAGCAGCACTAGGTAAAAAATTAGTTTGTGTTTCTGAGGGAAAAAAAAGAAAAAGAAATCATGCGAAGTTTCCAAACTCGTTAATGTAAAAAGGCCACGTGTTCGAAGAAGCAATCATCTGGTTACCAGTGCTAACAGGAACTTAACCCTGTCAGCGGAATAATATTGCTAGTAGCTAAATGCTTTCACACTATACCGGAAAATGGCAATTTGTGCACTGCAATTTTGTAGTTTTAAAACATTCTGGAGAACATTTTCTGTTCCATTTGAGGGACACTTGAGTAACAAATGATTACACAGTTTGTGCCATAATGCCTGTTATTATATTTCCTTCCTATGCGGTATAAAAGAATGATAATGCGGGCTATTTGGGCTACACAACAGTCTGATTTCATTCAGAGTGTAGGTGTAAAATCTAAATGTAGCCTAGAGATGGAGTAAGAAAACAGAGGGCATAGTAGATGTTGTTAAGTGGTGATTTTAGTCATATGCTTGAGAGCTTTCCTAGTGCTACTTTTTGTAGACACCTTGCAATTTTAGAAAAAAGTGCAGGTTTTCTGCTGCTGTGCTGAAGAATAGAGTTCTACATGCACTTACATGACCTGACTACTGTTGGCAAATGATTAAAGTACTTCTGCGCTCAACACCAAGAGCTTAGAAAGGGTCAGATCATTTCATGGACCTTATGCTGAATGTACACAGTCAAGTCACAATATTATGACCATGAGTCAATATCGAGAGTAACCAGCACGAACAACAGTTAGGCAGGTTGGGAGGTTGTCACAGGTATTTCTAGCCATCATCACTGCATAGTATCCTACAGCTTCTGAGAGGAGCATGGAAGAGGATCCATAGAGCCAACATGACAAACAAGTGGGTCTTACAAATGCTTAATTGGGTGGAAATCTGTGGAATTTGGAGGTCAGCATAGTACTTAGAAGTCTTGGTTAAACTGTTTCAGCCAATGTTGGATATTTCTAGCTGTGTGACATGTCACATGGTCTTACTGGAAGATCCCATCCACTCTAGGGAAGACAATCAGTGTGTACAGATGTAAATGATCTGCAAGGATGGATACCCAAATTGGTTGAAAGTACCTTTTACATGGGTGATTAGGCCCAGAGAATGCAACAAAAACATTACCCAGATCATAATGCTATCACCACCATTGATCTTCCAGCAATGGTTCTCTGATGTTTCTCACTTGACCCACCAGCATCCATCCATTCAATGAAGCAGAAAACATGACTCATCAGAAAAGGCGATAGTATGACAATCAGTGGAGGTCCAGTTCAGATACTGCTGTGAGAATTGAAGCTTTCTAAACTGATACAAATTCCTTACCAAAGGTGCAGTGACCATCCATCTGCTTTGGAGTGCACTATGCAGTAGGGTTCACTGAACTGTTGTTTTAGGCACACATATGCTGGCACCCTATTTTAATATGGTGGTGAGCTGCTCCACCATAGCGTGTCCGTCTGCCATTGCACACTTTCAAAGCCAATGTCCGCTGCTCACATTAATAGCATCTGGTACTTAGCAGTTTCCATGTCACTTATTCAAAATGGTGTCATTTGTAAACTCAAAATACACTTTCACCACAGCAGCACGCAAACACTTCATAAACTGGACATTTTTCAGAACTACAGCCAACCTTGGCCCGAGAGCCAATAATCTTCCCTGGCTCTGAGAAATCACTCCTTCTACAAAGCAAAGAAGGATATGTGCGCAGACAACCTATTGCATACCTTATATACCCAGCAAGCCAGTTCAAAACACATGACTTCCTATATGAGCTAAGTGCTGCTGAAGTCTAAAGTAGTCATTTTAACCCCTTATTAGAGATGAGTGAGCAGTAAAATGTTCTAGTTTGATTAGAACCTCAAACTTTAGTGTGTTCGGTTCGAGGTTCTATTCAAACTAGAACTCAAACCTCATTAAAGTCAATGGGAGAAGATGTTCTGGTTAATTTTTATACCTATACATGTGAGGAGAAATCTGTAATTACCATCCATAACAGTAAACTGGATACGTGGAACAACTTAGTGAAGAAAATGTGGCTCTAAGAGTGACAGAACAAAAATTGAGAGGCTAAAATGCTTCATTCCTTTCAATGGCTAACTGAAAAGATGAGGGCAGCTTGCAAGCAGGGGCCTAGCTATTGGAGGTGCAGCGGCAGCAGCTGCTACGGTGCTCTGCATCCTAAGGGGGCCCAAAAGCCCTTTTGACACATAAGAGATTTGGAGATAGTGTGTTATATGATTACTGAACCCCCAAAACTGTAAAAACTGAACTTTTGGGCACTGAGCATGATTTAGCAAATTCAAGCACTCTCTATAATATATATTCATGTATATGAGAGTTAAGCGTTATGTGAGCCTGCAAATGTCGCCAAATAACAGCTTCAGGGTGTGGAAAAGATGCAGCCAGCAATACCAAACTCCCTAACTATTGATGCCTATGGAGAGGAAAATGCTATCTAACTAACTAACAGCGGTCTGCACAGTACAGAGACTTAGCTGAAAATAGCGTTCACAAGGCAATACAGTGAAATATATATAACATGGTCATGTGATTTTAGCAGCCAATGAGAGCCCTACACCTCAGCAATGACGTTTTTTGACACTTCTCTGTGCCCTGCACTGATTGGATAGCCTCCAAAAGTGCAGAAAGGTGATTGGATGGCCGCCAAAAGTGCAGAAAGCCGCTGAAAACAAAACTGAAAATGGAGTGTCGAACTAGAACTTTTCTCAAACGAACAGGAAAATGTTCGGTTCGGTTTGAGTTCTAAAAATTCAAGAAGTTCTACTAGAACGTAACTTTTCTAGAACGGTTCAATCAACACTACCCCTGACCGACAAATGACATATCTATATGTCATGATGCCAATAAGATTCCATAGGGTGTAATGACAATCGCACTCCTAGTACTGTAAGGGGGCTCAAATTGAAAGTTAAAAATAAAAATATTTAAAAGGGGTATGAGACGCCCTGCAATAGATGACCCCAGAGGATGACAAGGAAGCCTTTCTTACAGTCTTTGAGTGGGTCGTCAAACCCGCTACCAACTGAGCAGTGGACGGAAGTCTTGTCCCCATTCCTCACAGGCGATCCTCAGAAGGCTTATTATGTCTTTTGCAGAATTCCAGGGAATACTCCAAACTAAAATCAGACATCCAGGCACACCTGGGCACAACAGTCTAGACTCAGAGAATGCACCAGTAGGGGTACAGAAGGGGAAAGCCCCCAAGGTCTCAAATGTTAGATCTCCTTCACCTTGTCCAGAAATGACTGTAGCCGGATGTCTGTTGGAGAGGGTAGTGAGAGGGTAGTGATGGACTACTTTGTGCATGCTCTTCCGAAGTTAGTGCAGTGCTGGGTGGCGCAGGGAAACCCAGAGACTGGGGATGGCATGGTAGGCTTGGTGGAGTGATATCAGGCCATGGAGAACTCCATGGCTGACCCAGGACTCTTAACTTCTCCATACTGGCTTTTGCAGAGTGACTCTGAAAGCTACATAAAGGGTCTTAAACTCCTTAGTGAAGTCTGTTCTAAGGCCAAGAGCATGCCAGAGTCAATAGCCAGACCCGCCGTCAGAGTGATCTTCTGCTGGAGATGCCATGCTTGGGTTATATAGCAGCCCAGTGCCCCTTCAGCTTGGAATCCATGGACTGTTCTGTGAGGCGGTGTACCTCCATGTTTGCGCCTCCGGCGTGCAGTGCAGTCAGGGTGAATGGCAACCCCATCATCGGACTCCTGGATTCAGGGAGCTTGGTCACTCTCCTGACAGCCCATATCCCACATGTGTTGGTCCCTGGAAAAACTTTGGGGGGGGGGGGGGGGTCACGTGCATTCACGGGGATACCAAAGTGTACCCAGTGGCCCAAGTCACTCTAGTCACTCTAAAATCCAACGGGGGTATGAAGTCGCACCACGAAGGAGTCGTGGAGGGGCTGTTACATGAGATGATAATTGGCCAGGATTGCCCTCTGCTCTGAGTTCTGTGGGAAAGTGCCATACTGCTAAAGCGCCCAGCGTACCCATACAGCCCTGAGAGCACTGACCATGAGGTAGTCCCCAAGTTTCCACCCTCAGTCATTGTAGCGGACGGTGAGGGTGAGTCAACCCTTGACGAGAATGTCCCAGACCTAGGGTTGTCCAAGGGAAACTTTGGTACTGCTCAACTGCAGGATGAAACCCTAAACAGCCTTTAATAGCATGGTGGTGCTTGATGGGATACCCTAAGAGTCAGGGGCAGAGGATAGATTTCCTCACTTTGCATTAAATGGGAACTTACTGTACCAGGTCACCAAAATCTTCTGGTTTCCAAACCCTATATACACATGATAATGGTCCTGGCACACGGCCATGTGTTGGGAGGACCCTTGGGGGCAGATAAAATGAGTAAGAGAATTCTACCCCAATTTTACTAGCCAGTGTTACTGGGAAATTCAGGATTATTGCCCCATGTGCCAAGTTACCTCCCCGGTTACGAACTTCCATAGCCCACTAATACCATTGCCTATTATCCAGGTACCCTTTGAGAGAATAGCAATGGATTTGGTAGGGCCTCTGGTGAAGTTGGCTAGGGGTCACCAGTATATCCTAATTGTAATGGATTATGCCACTCGGTACCCCGAGGCTGTGCCCCTGAGGAAGACCTCTGCTAAAGTTATCGCTAGGGAATTATGGAACATATTTTCCCGTATGGGGCTACCTAAGGAAATTCTGACAGACCAAGGGACCCCATTTATGTCAAGGGTAATGCAGGAATGATGTAAGGTGTTGAATTGCCTAACTGCCTTCTTCCTTTATCACCCACAGACAGATAGCCTGGTGAGTCGAGATTGGGATTACCTATTACCTTACCTACTATTTTCTATCAGGGAAGTGCCCCAAGCTTCCACAGGGTTCTCACCTTTTGAACTGCTATACAAAAGCTATTTCAAAAGCTATTTCAAAAGCTTAAATCAGAGCTTTGAAGACAGCCACTGTTGGTAGCCCCGGACTTCGCTCGAGAGTTTGTTATCCAGATGGATGCCTCCGAGAAAGTTTCAGGAGCGGTAATGTCCCAGGTGATAAATGAGGAGGAACATCCCGTGAGTTATCTCAGCATAAATGGAGAAAAAAAACTATTCCATCATAGATAAAGACTATTTTGCCATTAAGTGGGTGCTTGATTCACTCCAATACTACCTCCTAGGTCAAAAATTTAGGCTGGTATAGGATCATGCCCCTTTTAAATGGATGTGGGAAATAATGCCACCCGATGGTTCTTGGCCCTACAAGATTTTAAATTCTCAGTGGAGCACAGGCCAGGCAAGCTGCAAGGGAATGCAGATGCCCTATCTCACATGCCTTGGACGCTGGCTGAAGGTGTCCAGAACCCCAGCATTGGGCAGACGGGGAAGGGTATGTAGGAAAGAAGAAGGAATTATTGTGAATGGGAGATATATGGCATAAAGAACCCTGGCCTTGATCACTGAGAAACGTTTTTAGTTTAGTATGGCTGCAATGCAGTGAGTCTGGGGCAGTTTTCAAAGGAGCGGTCAAAGAGCTGGTTGAGATGTCTGCTCCCACCTTCCAGGGCCAGGCCAAGGTTTATGTGGCTTATGTAAGCCTGGAGAGTCAGGTGAGTGGGGGGTGTGGTTCCAAGCCTCAGTCTGTAGTGGACTGTTGTGCTGAGTGTAGTGAAGCAAATTGTGCTTTGCCAGAGGCTGAAAGGCTAGCACTACCACTGGGTGCAAATTAAGCCAGATCACCAACGGGGCGAGATTGCTACACATAAGCAACAGGATTGTGCCTTACCTTCAGAGATTACTATTTGGGCTGATCCCCACAATGTATAAATATATATATATATTAGAAGTTCAAATCACCCCCTTTTTGCCACTATGCAAATAAATAAAAAGAGTTACACATAATTGATATCACCATGTCCATTAAAGTCCGATCTATTAAAATGTGACATCATTCATCCTGTATGCTGAATACCGTAGAAAAAAAAATTCAATACTTTTTGGTCATTTCACATCCCCTAAAATGGTACCAATAAAAAGTACAATTCAGCTCGCAAACAATGCACCTTCACTCAGGTCAGAGGTGGAAGAACAAAAAAGTTATCTGCCTCAGAAAATGCCGCTGTGGCGCTAATTTAAGAAATAGAAAATGTTTATAATTTTTTTTATGGTACCACGACATATCAAAGACCCTACAAATTTGTTATTGCCAGAATCGCATTAACCTGCAGAATACAGATAATACATAATTTATACTAAAGAGTGATCGCGGTAAAAACAAACCCCCCGCAAAGACGGTGCAAGTATGTTTTTTCCATATTTTGCCCCACTTAGAATTTTTTTGCGGTATATTCCCAGTATATACTATGGTATAGTCAATGACACCATTAGATTGTACATCTTGTCCCGCAAGATAAAAGGCTTTATATGTCTATGTAAATGGAAAAATATTGTGTTACGACTCTTGGAATGCAGGGAGGAAAAAAACTTATTATTTTGACTTGAAGGAATTGATGTGACTTGACTGTATTTATATGGAGCTTCTTGAAGTATCAGGCTCTAGTAAGTAATCATTTGTCTTAAATAAAAAATAAAAGTACTGTAGGCTACAGCTGTGTAATAATGCAAAAATTACACAAATACTCAACTAATGACAGCCAAAGTACTAACTGGTACAAAAGGAGCAGGCAGAGGCGCTGTCGCATCACAGGCAATAGGGTTAAGGCAGGCGGCAGATAGAGAGTAGTCAGCGGTACAGGAGGTCAGAACCAGGAAATGCAGCACATAGGAAACAAGCTCAAGACTAATGTAGAAAAACTGAATTGGCAGAGAAAATAGGGAGAGGTGTTCTGATAAAGCCCTAGGTGAAGAGTGATAGGTTCCTTTGAAAGCTTGGTGGTGCACCCTGGCCATTTAAATCTGAGAGGACCAGCAGACACGCACAATAGGGGGCAGCACAGAGCTTGAAGCAGAATGTAGAACCTGGAATTTACAGGGAAGAGAGCATGGAACTAGGCATGAGAGGGAAGCAAGGTGAGGGTGGTGCTGGGTCTGCGGAATGGGAGCACAGGCATATCCGCAGTCCGGTGCACAGACTGCAGCGCCAATCATTACACTAGATGATTTGGCAAAGGACAGCAGGCAGAAGGTTACAGGTGCACAGTTGGTGGAGATTTCAGATGAAAGTTCAATCCAGAAGCAAGACAATAATAGTGAGAATCAATCCTAATAATCCCTGAATCGTCTCTAAACCTAGCCCTACTGCAATCTCTGACACCAGAACCTCCATTCTTGAAACTGACCCTAAAGCTATATCTCAAAAATGTCCCTAAGCTACAACTGATCCAGAAATGGCAGGATAATTCCTGCCTAAGACCTTTTTCCAGCCCTGATGCTCCCCCCAGTCTCTGTTGACTTTTTCTTCTGTGGTCGCTGCGTGAACACTGCAGCCCCTAGCTTCAGCGGTAACTCGCCATTCCCTTGACAATATCACTCATGCGCCATTCACTTTCTAAGCGGTGATGTCTACGGAATCGCATGTGACTGATGAAAGCACTGATTGGCTGCAGTGCTCACGTGCCACCAGCAGAACTGAAAGTCAATGGAGACCAAGGGATAATGCCAGCAGTGTCAGTGTTGCAATGGTGAAGAGTATGTTTATTTATTTTATAAAACAACTATAGGCTATTTAAATTTTTTATGTTTATGTTTTTCTTTTCTTACAAGCTTAATTTTCAAACTGGTGAAGCATACTGAAATTACATTCTACGAAAACACTCTACAGACTATAAATGTGTAAATGACTACAGTACCGTTAATAGCTTTCACACTTCTGAAGTGAGTATTTGGGTGAAGGTGGAAGGGTCAAAGATACCTTATAGATATGATACAAATCCCCAGCACTCAAGTAAGCAATTTTTGATGCTTGTGATTTAAGCATCCCAAATTGCCTACTTGAGTGCTGTACGCTTGTGTCATGTGTATATAGAACAGCAGGGCCGTTCCTAGGGGCGGGCAGGGCGTGCGGTCGCCCGGGGCGCCGAGGCTCCGCTCACCCGAGGGGGGCGCCGCGGTCGCCCTGCCCGCCCGGAGGAGCGCCCCTGACTCTGCGCGACTGTTTTATAACAGTCGCGCAGAGCCAGCAGCTGCAGAAGGAGGTGGGACGGATCGTTTCCGTCCTGACTCCTCCCCTGTATTAGCATCACAGGGGGGCGCACAGCTTTCACCACGCCCCCTGTGACGCTCGATCTCCTCGGCTGGCAGCTCTGCCGCCGAGGAGATCCCTGGGAGCTGCGTGCAGCGTAAGCAGCGTGATGACGTCACGCTGCTTACACCGCTTTGCAGCTCCCACTGCTGAGCAGCTCCGGACCGGGACGCGCGGACCCAGGTGAGTACTCTTTTGTTATTTTATAATTACTTACAGGGGGCATCACTGGCTACAAGGGGGGCACACTGGCTACAAGGGGGGCACACTGGCTACAAGGGGGCACACTGGCTACAATGGGGGCATCCTGGCTACAAGAGGGGCACCATGGCTACAATGGGGGCATCCTGGCTACAAGAGGGGCACCATGGCTACAATGGGGGCATCCTGGCTACAAGGGGGGCACCCTGGCTACAATGGGGGCATCCTGGCTACAACGGGGGCAAACTGGCTACAATGGGGGCACAATGGCTACAATGGGGGCACACTGGCTACAATGGGGGCATCCTGGCTACAAGGGGGCAAACTGGCTACAATGGGGGCATCCTGGCTACAAGGGGGGCATACTGGCTACAATGGGGGCACACTGGCTACAATGGGGGCATCCAGGCTACAAGGGGGGCACACTGGCTGCAATGTGGGCACACTAGCTACAAGGGGGGGCACACTGGCTACAATGGGGGCACACTGGCTACAAGGGGGGCACACTGGCTACAATGGGGGCACACTGGCTACAATGGGGGCATCCAGGCTACAAGGGGGGCACACTGGCTACAATGGGGGCACACTGGCTACAATGGGGGCATCCAGGCTACAAGGGGGGCACACTGGCTACAAGGGGGGCACACTGGCTACAAGGGGGGGCATCCTGGCTACAAGGGGGGCATCCTGGCTACAAGGGGGGCACACTGGCTACAATGAGGGCACACTGGCTACAAGGGGGGCATCCTGGCTACAAGGGGGCATCCTGGCTACAATGGGGCACACTGGCTACAATGGGGGCATACTGGCTACAAGGGGGGAACACTGGCTTCAAGGGGGGCACACTGGCTACAGGGGGCATCACTGGCTACAGGGGGGCATCACTGGCTATAGGGGGGCATCACTGGCTACATTGAGGGGAACACTGGCTACAGGGGGGCATCTCTGGCTACAGGGGTGGGCATCACTGGCTACAGGGGGGGCATCACTGGCTAGAAAGGGGGGCATCACTGGCTATGGGGGCATCTACTGGCTACAGGGGCATCTACTGATAACAGGGGGCATCTCTGGCTACAGGGGCATCACTGGCTACAATGGGGGCACACTAGCTACAAGGGGGGCATCTCTGGCTACAGGGGGGCATCTCTGGCTACAAGGGGGGGCATCTATGGCTACAAGGGGGCATCTACTGGCTACAGGGGGCATCACTGGATACAGGGGGCATCACCTGATAACAGGGGGCATCTACTGGCTACAGGGGGCATCACTGTCTACAATGGGGGCACACTAGCTACAATGGGTGAACACTGGCGACAGGGGGGCATATCACTGCTCTGTTACTGGCTGATGGTCACAAGGATGAAAATGCACACTGCATTACTTTGAAAAGTAGGTGAGAAAGATATGAGGGAGAAGGAGCAAGGAGGTAATGCTTACTGTCATAACTGGCATAACTAGAGAAGCCTGGGCCCTATAGCAAACTTGACTGCCTCCCCGACCACGGACATTTACTGGGACATGCAGTAACTAGATAATACAAGGGACAAATACCTCATCCTACATATCATCATCATACTGCTACCATAAAAATCCCACTATACCAAGACCAATATTACCAATAACGCTACTACATAAGGACCTGATTATGCCGCCAGAATATAACCACAAATTATGACCACCTCATAGTGACTGAATAATACCCCTACACTATTACTGATCAGTGTACAAAGACCAATAATACCGCCATATAGTGACTATATAGTGGTAGGTATCAGTATGCAAAGGTGCTCTACAGACTGTACATTACCCCCATACAGTCACTATATAGCGGTAGATAGGTGTAAACAGGCTCTGCAGACATATAAGTGATTACAGTGCAGTTACATCTTGTGACTCACAGGTGACGTTTCTCTGATGAGTCGTTGACTTTCCCTTTTGTTCTGCATCCAGTCCAGACCACCATGAGGACTTCTCCCAGCCACCACTTGCCCCTGCAGATTTAGACACAAATATCTTAGAATCTTCACTTTTCCAGCACCTCACTCCCTGCCCACCACCTCTGTACAAACTTCCAAGAGGTGGCAGAGGGGTATAAGCCATAGTGTAGAGGCCCAGTCTCCTAGAAGGGAGGACTCACCCTCTGGAGATTGTGTTACATCTATGGCCTGTACCCCTCAGGATCATATTGCCAGGTAGGTAGACCCCATTAGATAGGCTATTAGGCCTTCGATAGGTAGGTTGGTTGGCTTCAGGTAGGTAGGCAGTACATAGGCCCCAGGTATGTAGCCAGTACATAGGCCTCTGATAGGTAGATTGGTCCTCGGTAGGTAGGCAGTAGTTCGACAGGTCTCAGATAGGTAGATTGGCCATAGGTAGGCAGTTATTAGGCCCCAGTTAGGTAGGCAGCCCTAAGGTAGATAGGTAGGCTGTAGGTAGGCTCCAGGTAGCTAACTAGGCAGTAGGGGGACCACAGTTGGGCTGTAGGTGGGAAATAGGTAGCTAGGCTATAGGTGGGGCCCACATAGGTAGGTAGGTAAACAGGCTATAGGGGGCCCCAAATAGTCAGGGTTTAGGTATCTATAGGACCCCATATAGGCAGTCAGGCAGGGTTTAGGTCGAGTATAGGGCCCTATATAGGCAGGCAGAGTTTAGGTAGATATAGGGCCCCATATAGATAGGCAGAAAGGGTATAGGGGTCAAATAGATAGGAAGGCAGGATTTAGGTAGCTATAGGGATCCATATAGGCAGGCAGCGCTTAGGGTAGGCTATAGTGGCCATATATATGCAGGCAGAGTTTAGGGTAGTCTATAGGGGCCATATATGTAGACAGACATGGTTTAGGTAATCTATAGGGGCCATATATGTAGGCAGGCAGGGCTTAGGTAGTCTTTAGGGGCCATATATATATATATATATATATATATATATATATATATATATATAGACAGACAAGGCTTACGGTAGTCTGTAGAGGCCATATATATAGGCAGGCAGAGCTTAGGGTAGTCCATAGCTGCCACATATATAGACAGGGCACAGGATAGGCTATAGGGACCATATATATAGGCAGGCAGGGCTTAGTTAGTCTATAGGGGCCATGCATATAGAAAGGCAGGACTTAAGAAAGTCTATGGGGGCCATATGTATAGGCAGGCAGGGCATAGGGTAGGTTATAGGGACCATATAAATAGGCAGACAGGGCTTTGGTAGTCTATAGGTGCCATATATAGGCATACAGGGCTTTGGTAGTCTATAGGAGCGATATATAGGCAGGCAGGGTAGTCTATAGAGGCTATATATATATATATATATATATATATATATATAAGCAGACAGGGCTTAGGGTAGTCTATAGGGGCCATATACAGTACATATATATGCACATACACACACACACACATATATATATATATATATATATATATATATATATATATATATATATATGAATGGCATAGGGTAGGCTAACTGTGCCATATATATAGGCAGGCAAGACTTAGGTAGACCATAGGGGCCATATATAGGTAGGCAGGGCTTTGTCAGTCTATAGGGGCCAAATGTATATAGGCAGGCAGGGCTTAGGGTAGTCTATAGAGGCCATTTGTCTAAGCATGCAGGGCATAGGGTAGTCTATAGGGGCTATATATAGGCAGGCAATGCATAGGGTAGGCTAAAGGGACCGTATATATATATATAAGAAGGAAGGGCTTAAGTAGTCTATAGGGGCCATATATAAATAGGCAAATGGGGCTTTGATAGTCTATAGGGACCATATATAGGTGAGAGGGGATTTGGTAGTCTATAGTGGCCATATATAAGCAGGCAGGGCTTAGGGTAGGCTATAAGGGCCATATATATAGGCAGGCAGGGCATAGGGTAGGATATAGGGGCCATATATAGGCAGAAGGACTTAGGATAGTCTATGGGGGCCATATATATAGGCAGGCAGGGCATAGGGTAGGCTATACGGACCATATATGTAGGCAGACAGGGCTTTGGTAGTCTATAGATGCCCTATATATAGGCAGGCAGGGCTTTGTTAGTCTATAGGAGCCATATATAGACAGGCAGGGCGTAGGGTACTCTATAGTGGCCATATATATAGACAGGAAGGGCTTTTGTAGTCTATTGGGGCCATATATTCTATATAAGTAGGCAGGTCTTAGGGTAGTTTATAGGGGCCATATATATAAGCAGGCAGGGCTTAGGATAGGCTATAGGGGCCATATATAGGCAGGCAAGACTTAGGTGGACCATAGGGGCCATATATAGGCAGGCAGGGCTTAGGTAGGCTAGAGGTGACAATTATATGGACAAGCTGGGCTTTTGTTAGACCATAGGGTCCATATATAGGCAGGCAGCGCTTATATAGGCTTTAGGGGCCATATATTTCTACAAGCAGGGCTTACGATAGTCTATAGAGACCATATATATAGGCAGGCAAAACTTAAGGTAGTCTATAGGCCATACATATATAGGCAGGTAGGGCTTAGGGTAGTCTATAGGAGCCATATATATGCAGGCAGGGCTTAGGTAGTCTATAGGGGGCATACATATAGAAAGGCAGGACTTCGGGAAGTCTATAGAGGCCATATATATAAGCAGGCAGGGCATAGGGTAGGCTATAGGGACCATATATGTAGGCAGACAGGGCTTTGGTAGTCTATTGATGCCATATATATAGGCAGGCAGGTCTTTGTTAGTCTATAGGAGCCATATATATAGGCAGGCAGGGCTTAGGGTAGTCTATAGAGGCCATATATATATAAGCAGGCAGGGCGTAGGGTAGTCTATAGGGGCCATATATATAGAGAGCCAGAGCTTGGGTCGTCTATATGGGCCATATATATAGGCAGGCAGGGCTTAGGGTAGTCTATAGAGGCCATATATAAGCAGGCAGGGTATAGAGTAGTCTATAGGGACCATATATATAGACAGTCAGGGCTTTGGTAGTCTATAGGGGCCATATATATAAGCAGGCAGGTCTTAGGGTAGTCTTTAAGGGCCATAAACATAGAGACACGGCATAGGATAGTCTATAGGTTCTATATATATATTGTGACAACTCATATGCCTCCGGCTGCCATCTTGGGTCGTCCCAGGGGATATTCCGCTCTTGGACCGCCGTCCTTTGGTAGAACGGTTGGCACTTTCACACAGGGCACTTGGACATCGGGTTTCTTTCAGTCTGGCCTCCACCAGCTTTATTTCTTTAGCACAGCACACGTTTGTACAGAAAAAACAGGAAACAAAACCCTGGCCGTCTGGCCACTCACTACACGTCCCTCTCTACATAGGGTCTGGACCTAATGTCCAGTCAGACATAGTCCGTCTTACCAGTCTCCACTGGTTTAGGCTTTCAGAGGTGAGCCACCTGCTGGCCTTAAGCCTCTGGGGTAAGAGCCTCTCCTCAGCTCTCCGTCGCTCCACTTCCAGGAAACGAACTACACCCCCTGTATACCTGAAGGCCCAAGCCTTTTATAGGAAACTCGAGCCCTATCCAAATCCTGACCTGGACCATGGGGAGTAGACGCCCACCCTACACATTGTCTACTCCCAATAAGAGCCGACCCAAGAACGGCTGAAAAGCCACACTAATACTACCCCATTGCCAACCACTTAGTGAGGCTGACAATACATGCGGCTGGCTCTTATCCCACCAAGGCCAGGTATCCTTGGTGGCATGTTGCATAGAGAAGTCGGGTATAACTCCACCTAGTGGCAGAAATAGGTAACTACCTGTAGTTGCCCTGTCACAATATATATATATATGTATATATGTGTATATATATGTATATATATATATATATATATATATAATGTATATATATATAATATATATATTAGAAAAAAAAGCAGCACTCTTTCAAAGAGGTGGGTGCCCGCAGCTATAGCTCCGATACAAGAGCTCATCCATGAACAGATTTAAGAAAAATCCACGGCACTCCAGAAGATTTAAAGCAAAAGGTGATTTATTCTCCCATGCTACAGAAGTGACGTTTCAGCTCTCTCACAGAGCCTTTGTCAAGCACTGCCACAAGTGATTACACAGGAAGTATATAGCCCAATCAATTCATCCAATTAACCCCTTAAGGACCCGGCGGTTTTTTTGGTGACACGTTCGTTTTTCCCTCCTCGCCTTCTGAAAGCCATAACTTTTTTATTTTTCCACCTACATAGACAAATTAGGGCTTTTATTTTGCGGGACAAGATGTACTTTCTAATGGTGTTATTCACTATACTATAGAATATACTGGGAAACCGCGAAAAAATTCCAAGTGGGACAAATTGTGAAAAAAAAATTATTTTCGCAATGTTTGCGGGGGTTTTTGCTTTTCTGGCGTTCAATCTTCGGTAAATATAATGAGTTATCTGTATTCTACAGGTTGTTACGCATCCGACAATACCAAACATGTAGGGTTTCCGTTATGTTTTGGTACTATCAAAAAATTCCAAACATTTTCTATTTTTGAAATTTGCGCCACAGCGCCATTTTGTGCGACCAATAACTTTTTTTGTACTAACACCTACGGATGTCAGTGAGGGGGCATTTTGCGGGCTGAAGTGTACTTTTTATCGCTAGCAGTTTGGAATGCATGCGACTTTTTTGATCATTTTTATTCCATTTCTTGAGTGACGTAAAATGACCAAAAAACGCAATTTTGGCGTTTGGAATTTTTTTTCTTCTACGGTGTTCAGCATACGGATAAATGATGTTATATTATTATAGATACTGACTTTTTCGGACGCGGCGATACCAAATATGTGTAACTTTTTTTATTATTTTAATGATTTTATTTGTAAAATGGGGAAAGGGGGGTGATTTAAACTTTTAATACTTTTTTTTTTGTACTTTAAAACTTTATTTTTTTTTTTCTACTGTAACATTTAGTCCCCCTAAGGTGCTTGACCACTAGGGGGCGCGATTGTAATACAACCTAATGCATTGGCATAGGCAATGCATTAGGGTGTACAAAGATGGCGGTTTCCCCACTTCCTGTCTGCGGACGGAAGTGGGGCAAACCGTCCAGGGTAAGTGACGGGAGCCTTCACAAGGCTCCCCACCACCATGCCTGGTCATCGGATCGGTGCAGCTGGTGCCGATGACCGTAACGATCGGTGCGCAGCACCGATCGGCCTTCATTCAGACGCCGCGGCCATCTTTGCCGCGGTGTCTGATGGGTTTTAAACAGCGCCAGCGGGGGAAAGCCACCCGCCGGCGCTTTTACTGCCGGGTGTTAGCGGCGATTAGCCGCTAACACCCGGCGGCTGTGCGGGGGGGGGTCGCGGAGCGATCCCCCTGCAAAGCCCCATAGCGGCCCTGGGACGTACTCATACGCCCGAAGTCGTTAAGGGGTTAATTGATTCATTTACAAAGACATTTATAATAGTGCAGTGCAAAACATGTATCTTTAAAAAATACCAAGGTCATTATACAGTGTTAAAATGTGTACATACATATTGTTAATACACCCTAACTCTTTACAATAATAAAGTCTGTATAAACAGAAACAATAGATAATTACAAAATTACAAGGAGGTAGGGAACATAATAAGACTCACACATTATATGTGTCACGGATCCAACATGTGCAGCATCCTTCTGAAAGAACTGCGCATGCCCAGCGTAACTGTGCCGATAGGTGAAAGCATATCCATAGTAACGGGACGCTCAGAAGTGCAGCGTCTTCCTTCATGAACTACGCATGCTCAGCCTGCGTGCCCAGCTCAACGATAGATGTGGAAGCATATCCATGGTAACACAACGCCATAAGTACTATAATCCTTGCACGCATATTTAATATGATCTCCAAAATGCATAGACAGATCCATGGCTAAATTTTAGACAAATAACAATAAATAGGGAGAATTGCACACCGTACTTCATAGGGGAAAGGGGATGTGCAGCGCCTCATCCCTAATAAGGGAAGAAGCACTACACCACCAAAAGACGCAGTGTGTAAACCAGCCCACTAATGTGAGATGGATCACACCGCGTCAAAACAATCCCCACAGAGTTCAGTGATGGTGTACTCCAACGCCTAATACTCTCTCAACTATTTTGTCATGTAAGCAATAATCATAGAATACAAACGGAAAAAAACAGTGTGCTCCAACACCTTTATCATTCAATATAGAGAATATATAATATGTTCAACCCGCAATAAATATATACGCACGGACATTAAAGAATGACGAAAAGGATCCTAAGAGTCCAAATGTCCCAACCTTCTTGTTTATCACTATCTATAAATAGAAAGAAAAAAAGCATTAAAATTAAATATACAAAAAAATAGTAATATTATACATATACACTCACCGGCCACTTTATTAGGTACACCTGTCCAACTGCTCGTTAACACTTAATTTCTAATCAGCCAATCACATGGCGGCAACTCAGTGCATTTAGGCATGTAGACATGGTCAAGACAATCTCCTGCAGTTCAAACCGAGCATCAGTATGGGGAAGAAAGGTGATTTGAGTGCCTTTGAACGTGGCATGGTTGTTGGTGCCAGAAGGGCTGGTCTGAGTATTTCAGAAACTGCTGATCTCCTGGATTTTCACGCACAACCATCTCTAGGGTTTACAGAGAATGGTCCGAAAAGAAAAAACATCCAGTGAGCGGCAGTCCTGTGGGCGGAAATGCCTTGTTGATGCCAGAGGTCAAAGGAGAATGGGCAGACTGGTTCGAGCTGATAGAAAGGCAACAGTGACTCAAATAGCCACCCGTTACAACCAAGGTAGGCAGAAGAGCATCTCTGAACGCATAGTACGGCGAACTTTGAGGCAGATGGGCTACAGCAGCAGAAGATCACACCGGGTGCCACTCCTTTCAGCTAAGAACAGGAAACTGAGGCTCCAATTTGCCCAAGCTCATCGAAATTGGACAGTAGAAGATTGGAAAAACATTGCCTGGCCTGATGAGTCTCGATTTCTGCTGCAACATTCGGATGGTAGGGTCAGAATTTGGCGTCAACAACATGAAAGCATGGATCCATCCTGCCTTGTATCAACGGTTCAGGCTGGTGGTGGTGGTGTCATGGTGTGGGGAATATTTTGGCATCATAAATAAACTTTTTGAGGAGGACTTCGTCTATGTATCCCACCACTTTAATAAGGTTTTTGGGTGGTGGCGGTACATAGACGACGTCTTCCTCATCTGGACAGGCACTGCGGAAGAACTTCTAGAGTTTCATTTATATCTTAATTCTATTGATAGGGATAAACAGTTCACTCTTGTACATTTTGAAAAAACAGTACAATTTTTGGATACTAATGTTTCAATTAATGGGAATCGTTTGAAAACAAGGTTGTTTGATAAACACACAGATAAAAATAACTTGTTACATTATTCAAGTTTTCATCCCCGTCCAATGGTCAAATCACTCCCCTATAGTCAAATGCTTAGAGCCAGAAGGATAGTTGAAGATGATTTTGAATTTGAGAACTCTCTGAATTTGATGATCGATAACTTTAGGGAAAGAGGATATCCTCAAACTTTACTTAATTTTCATGCTCAGAAAATTCGTAATATGGAACGTTCTCAAGTTTTTCAACAAAAAAGGAAGTCAAGGGTCAAACGTATAGCCTTTGTCTCTAAATATAGTGAGGATAGTCACAATATTAATAAGATCATTAGAAAATATTGGCATATTTTACAAAAAAGTTATCCTGAGGTTGAGGAATTTCAATCTTTACCCTTGTCATCCTATCGTAGACCTCCAAACTTACGTGATAAATTAGTTGAATCTATGATTCCTTCTCGATCTACTATGCAAAGTACAATTATAGGGACCCCTAGATGTGGATGTTTTCCCTGTTTAAATTGTGTGAACTGCTCCTATATGCAAAAAGGGAGCAGCTTTTTTCATCCTGTCACACACGTTGAATATAAAATTAAATCTTTTTTGACTTGTAGTTCTGATTGGGTCATCTATGTCCTTGGTGTCCTTGTCAATATCTTTATGTTGGTGAAACGAAGTGCGATATGCGCTCTCATCTGAATAACCATAGACATAGTATACGTAAAAAACCGCAACACTTACCTGCTGCTAAACATTTTCTAGATGCTGGACATACAGAAAAAAAATTATGATTATTTACCAAATTCTCATGCCTAAACGTGGTGGTGATCATTTATTATTACTAAAAAAACATGAGTTAGAATGGATATTTCGATTAAATACACTTAAGCCCCATGGTCTTAAAGTTGATTTTTTCTATTTCTTTTAAAAAATGTAGATCTAATCCTCCCCCCCTTTTTTCTTCTGCATTAC
>JAODAL010035114.1:0-43347 GCA_025379985.1 Phyllomedusa bahiana | reverse complement strand
TGGCTCTGGGCCGGCACCATTGACGCCGGGGGAAGATCTCCCACCGCAGCTCCGTCCATAACGATCGCTGTATCCTGCCGACTACGCCAAGTTTTAAGCCGAGTACCGCGGGAAAGTTTACCGGAATACAGCGACGTCCCGTAAAAAAAACACGACTCCAACACCAGCTCAACAACGGTTTGTTTTACTGAATTTTCTGGAACAAGATGGTGAGCAGATCCCCTAAACACAAATTTACAAATACGTATCCTGGGCCCCTGTGCTGCACAGCGCGCCACCAGAAGTGTACTCTCTGGATGCCCGGTAACTTTACCTAACCGTGGGGTTCGGAAAGGCCGATAACCCCTTACCTTTTTAATACCGTAATCACCAACGGGAACAATTGTGTGTGGTGGCAGTTGCAGGGGCTCATGGTGCAGCACAGCAGCTTACACAACTTAAATGGATTTACCCACTTCCCTCCCAAACACACATGTGACACAACTTTCCCTCACAGATGAAACGGTTCAAGTAGCTAGTGGTGCGATAGCGAACTCTCCATGTCCTAAACAGGAGGATGTATTTTTGAAACCCTCCTTTGGCCTGTAACTGAGCCTTAACTAACTAAACTAATATCAGGCCTTCTCACAGTCCTGAGCTCGTTGGCGTGCACGCATCCGCTGAGGTACCTTAAAGATGGCCGCAATCCCTGTCCTCCGTTGCAGATCCTTGTGGGTGAAGTGGATGATCCTGCTGCAGACAGTCCTCTCTATCTTGGCAGCTTGTCCTCCTTGTCCAGGAGTTCTCTCTCTCTCTCTCTCTCTGTGATGGCGTCTGTATAGACAGTCAGGCTCTCCTCTGTCTCTGGAACAACTGTGAATCCTGGGTTCTTTATAGCTTAGTTTCTGTCTCTGTCTGTTCTCCTCTGAGTCTCAGAAGCTTCTCAAAATGGCTGCTACCATGTGCCAGTTTTATACAATGTCCCTCATTTGCATATACTGGAAACTGAACATAGCGGCATCTTGTGGCCAAACAGTAGAATACAAAGAAACATTTCACAACTGTCATGCATGTGATTTTACTTAGAAAACACAATGAGGCTGGCCCACTATCCCACAGGGACATGGCCTTACTGCATCACAAAACAGTGCACTTTGTGGTCAAATATGTGCAATTTTGCTGCATGGTTATTGCTGGTGTGGTGCAGTGATTTTACACTCATTTGCTTTACTGTTTTTGTACCAATTATTTCCTGTTGTTAGAAAATATCTGCTTGTTGCCCCTGAAAAGAATATGGACAGCTAAGCTCAGTTTTAATGGTAATCGGATACTCCCACAATGCTTTGCACAACAGTAAGAAGAAACCATTCCAAGAAGAGAAAATTTAACTTGAGCACAAGAAGGATACTTTACTGTAAGAGCAGTGAGACTATGAAACTCGCTGCCAAGAGGTTGTGATGTTAGATTTTGTGAACAAGGTCAACAAGATTTTAGATGCTTTTATTGAAAAATATAATATTATAGGTGATAGGGACTAGATTCTAGGGATAGGACGTTGATCCAGGGATCATAGATTGCCGAGCAGGGCCCACACTCCTCTTGTTTTATCTGTTAGTACTGTAGCTTTTTCCTATATAGTCTTAGTTGTTTATCTTTACTGACACCATCTACATTGTAACGTTCTGCGGGATATGTTGTTGCTTTATAAATAGAGATTATTATAGTATTATTACTGCAACCAAAAAAAATGTTCTAAAGCTTTGAACACGTGGCATTCAGCAGTTTACTCTCCCCTATGATTTTCTCAGCCACTTCTCCATGTGACACAAGAGAAGAACTACTGGACAGCGAACATGCTGTCTCCTACAGGGCACAGGGTTTGCTTCCTCAGCATAAGAACACTGAGTAAAAAGAAATGATCGCCCAGATGAATTGCAAAAATAATGGCAGCACAGCTAATAAGACAGATACAGAAAGTGATATCTATCCATTACACTGATGGGGAAAAAAACAGCATAGAGACGATAACCATTAAGCTATTGGTCATATGTCGCAGGATTAGACAGGAAAAAATAAAGTTTTGGAATAGGTCATATGTCTCTACAAGACAGGACCGCTGTGAGTCACACAGATATTTCCGAGCTCTGAGGCTTTTGCTGCACAGCAGGGTATGCTGTTTTGACAAACTCGATCTGCTATTTGAGACAAAATATGAAGGTCTTTATGCCACTAGGCCATTAGCATGAGATCAATAAAGGAACCAAGGCAATCTAGAGGCGTAATACACATTTGCTATGCAAATAATTGACATTTTATTGCTGTTACCAAGCACTGTTCACAGACATTAACTGTAGCTGCTTGAACATGTTACTCCCACATTAATGTAAGGTAACTATAGCATTAACATTCCAGCCAAGCAACAGAGACTTGTCAGACTTTGAAAAGAAACCATTTAAACTTTCATAAAGGCATATTTTATTTATCGTATTCATTTATATAATACCAGCAAATTCTGCAGCACAATGCAGAGATTGACATCACTCACATTGCTCTCTGCTACCATCTAAATTCGGAGTTAACCTATCAGTATATTTTTTGGAGAACGTACAGAGAAAATCCATACAAATACAGAAAGAACATGCATACTCCATGCTGTGGCTGCCTCTAGTTGGATTTAAATGCAGGACCTCAGTGCTGCTGGGCAATAGAGTTAACCAATAAGTCACCGTGCTGCCCCTGTGCAAATGTGAATTTTTAAATATGCGCTCTTAAAATGGAAAAAAAAAGCAAAGTAATCAGGGATAAGCATTCAGTTTCAGAAAAAAAGATTCTGTTCTGGAAAAGACTAAGGGCGACATGTCCCAACACGCCAACGTTATTTTTTTGGCGTATCTGTCTCCCGATTTTGTAGTGTACTCCATGTGTACGGTGGTTGTCGGCTTTTGAGTGACTTTATGCACCTTTTTTAACCATACATGTGCGCCACATTTGTATGGGGCTTACACTGTCGGCTGTTTTCTATGTGTGATTTTAGGCACATTGCGGCATTTTGTCATGCGTGAGTGTGCGTGAGTGTGCATTTTTTTGCCGGCTGGTGGCATCAGATTTGCATTGTCCGAACTTGTCCTGTACTTATTTCTGGCTGCTGGTTGAAGTTGTAGATTGTGCGCCTACTGTGTGCGCTCTGATGTTGAATGTTGCTCCCAACTCTGCTCAAATGCGCCGAATTTTGGAATGCGCCCCAAAAGCAATTATGAAAAAAAATCGGATGGAGCCAGAAAGGGCGCACAAGCATGCGCCCCAATCCATACAGGATTCATGCGTTCCAAAACAAACCTACGCAGCGTTAACAAATGCGTAGAAATAGTGAATGCGCCGAATTTTGAAGTATACAAGCCGGCACGCCCAAACAGGTGCCCCATGCAACACACTCGCCGAAAAAGACACAACGCCTACAACATTCCCACAGACTCAAATACAACCACTTTACAAAACAAGCGCAGAACAAATTAGGAAATATATTGCGAGTGTACGATACTTTATGCCGCATTCAAACTGGTGTACGGACGACACTTTTGGGACATGTTGCCCTAAGGCTATGTCTACGCAGCAATGTTACAATGCCATCGGAAATCTGACAGTATTTTAACATCGCCGTACCGTGGGTTTTGTTGCCGGTTCTACCGTCTGTTTTCGGTTTCGGCTGGCCCTGATACATTGAACTGTACTAGAACTCGCCATAATACGCAGATTATAGAACATGCTCAAGAAACCGGTGGTTTAGATATCTAGCTATGTAAAATCCGAAATCTGTAGACTACAACTCGAATATTCTATTGAGGTCTATGGGCATTGGTTTACAGTCGGATTTTCCGGATTCTAAATACTGAATCAGCTAAAAATCCGACCAAAAACCAGTGCTGTGTAGACATGGCCTAAGAAGAGTTTAAAATGTAACATTTTATTCAGAAATGTACATACTACTTTAAGTATTTAAGACATTTAGCAGCAAATATATGTATATGAATTAGTTTATTTTTGGATGTAAAGAATTTTGGCATATGGGAATGCAATAACAAAGTAATACGGGGCACTCTTTTGTTACTGTTGTGTTCCCTTGAGTTCCCAAACAGCTACCTCTTAGGCTATGCTCACATGGAAGCTGTGCATTTATGGTTTTTAATGGGAATCCATGATGCTGGAAATAAGAGTGAAACATCATTTCTTTGAAATGGAATCACATTGGATTCTGCATCAAGTAACTGATATACAGATGTGGCTAATCTGTGTCCAAAATTTACAGCCGAATCCAATAGCATACAAAATATCTATCTTGTTAACATACTCTAAAATTGGCAGATCTGCTGAATTTCGGGTAAAGGCAGAATCCGGATGGGGCTTTATTGATGTCCTGTGAAAACAGAGGGTGGTTATAAATGGAACATACTCTAATTGGGTTACAGTTGCTAATGGGTATCACAAGGGTCACTATTGGGTTCTCTACTTTTCAATATATTGATTTATGAACTTGTAGGTGGTTTACATAGTAGAATTGCAATATTTGCTGATGGTACAAAGCTTTGTAAGGTAATCAACACAGAGGAGAATAACGGAATATTACAGAGGGATTTACGGAAGTTGGAGACTTGGATGGAGAAATGGCAGATGATGTTTAATGTGGATAGATGTAAGGTCATGCCCTTGGGTTGAGGAAAAAAAGTGCATTTTTGTAATAAATTATATGATACTGGGTAAAACTATGGCTGAAAAATACTTGGGGTTATTGGAAGACAGTAGTCTTAAAAGAGTGAAGAAATCAGGCGATACCTTTTTCAGGCTAACTGAGTATATTGATGGTGAGCTTTCGAGAGTACTAGCTCCCTTCTTCAGACATGGTGTGTTATACCATGTCCGAAGAAGCTAGTACTCTCAAAAGCTCACCATCAAATATACTCAGTTAGCCTGAAAAAGGTATCGCCTGATTTCTTCACTCTTCTACTACTTTCTATGGCTAACACGGTACAACATTATACTGCTAGTAGTCTTAAATTCAGTGACCAATGCCAAGCAGCTGATGCCAAGACAAATGAAATCATGAGTTGCATTAAAAGAGAATCACAGTGTCAAATATCACCAACAGCTAAAATATAGTGTAACGGTCTGGTAGTGGATCCGCTGGACCACTGCAAGCGATGGTGGAAGCCCACACCAGGGAGCAGAATCTAAGTAGGTCCCGGTATTCACCAGAGCCCGCCGCAAAGCGGGATGGACTTGCTGCGGCGGGAATCTACCAGGTCGCTTCCACTGGTGGTACTTGCTTGCGGTGGTGGCCAAGGGTAAGCGAGGTACAGAATCGGCAATCAGGCTCGTAGTCGGGGACAGGCAGGAAGGTCTGGGCAGGCGGCAGAGATTCGTGGTCAGTAAACGTAAGCATGAGGGTTTGGTACACGGTAGACAAGACAAGACTTTCTAGAACGCTTTCTCCATAGGCATGAGCACTAAAGATCCGGTAAGGCTGCCAGGAAGAGGCCAGCTTTAAATAGGAGCAGTGTCCAGTAATGACCAATTACCGGTGCACTGTCCCTTTAAATCTCACACTGCCGGCGCACGCGCACGCTCTAGGGAGCGGGACCGCACGCGCCGCGGGACAGAGACGGACAGAGCAGGAGCGTGGCCGGGTAAGTGGACTAGAGCGCTGGCAGGCGGGCGAGCGGCCCACGACCCGACGTGAGGGACGGGGCACCGCTCGGCATAGGGGCACGAATGCGCCCGGGACGCGGGTCGCAGGGGCATCCATGACAGTATCCTACCCCCTTTGACCCCCCCTCTTTCTGGAGTGGAGGAATTTTTTGGTGATGCTGCGGTCCAGGATGTTCTCCTCCGGCTCCCAAGACCTTTCCTCAGGCCCGAACCCCTTTCAGTCAACGAGAAAATATCGCTTCCCTCTAGTCCTCCTCATACCCAAGATTTCCTTGACCTCAAAGACTTTGGAGGCATCAGCCACAGACGGAGGAGGGACAGCGTTCTGAGAGAAGCGATTAAGGACCAGGGGTTTTAGTAGTGAGACATGAAAGGAGTTCGGGATACGCATGGTAGGAGGGAACCGGAGTTTGTAAGCCACCGGGTTTATGCACTTAAGGACCTCAAAGGGTCTTACAAAGTGGGGTTCCAGTTTGTAGGTTGGGATTTTGAGGCAGACATATCTGGCCAAGAGCCACACCTTGTCACCCGGGGAGAAGACAAGAGGAGGGCTTCTTCTTTTATCTGCTTGCACCTTCATGCGCCCTGACACATGAAGCAGGGATTGGCGGGTCAGGGACCAAATGGTCTTTATGTCCTGGGCCAGTGCGTCCGCCACCGGGACCTCGGATGGAGATGCCAGAGGGAGAGGTGGGCGGGGGTGCAGACCGTATACGACTCCAAGGGAATGGTAAGAGAATTCCACCCACGGAAGCAAGTTGGACCAGTCATCTTGGCGTGCAGAGACGAAGTGGCATAGGTAACAACCCAAAACCTGGTTGACCCTCTCCACCTGGCCATTCGTCTGAGGGTGGTAAGCAGAAGAGAAGTGGAGCTTCACCTGGAGTTGGGAACACAGAGCCCGCCAAAACTTGGACACAAACTGGACCCCCCGATCCGAGACGATTTGCTGAGGGAGCCCGTGCAGACGAAAAACATGTTGAAAAAATAGCTCAGCCAGGCGAGGGGAAGAGGGCAGGCCAGGCAAGGGGACAAAATGCGCCATCTTGGAAAACCGATCTGTGAATCCCAGACAAGGGTGTTTGCCAGCGAAGGAGGGAGATCGGTTACAAAGTCCATAGCTATGTGGGACCATGGCTGAGTAGGGATGGGTAGTGGATGTAGTAGGCCTGCCGGCTTGTGACGGTGCGTCTTGTTGCGGGCACAGGAATTACAAGACTCAACAAAGTCCTTGACATCCTTAACGAGGTTTGGCCACCAATAGAACCGGGATATCAGGAGGAATGTTTTTCGGGCGCCGAGTGACCGGCCACCAAAGAGCAATGTCCCCATTTCAAGATACGTCTGCGGAGAGCAGGGCTTACGTAAGTGTTACCCGAGGGAACCTTCCGGAGGTCAACTGGAGCAGCCAAGATAAGACGTTCTGGGGGAAATATGTGCTCAGGAGTAGTTTGTTCACCTACCACGTCAGAGGCCCGAGAGAGAGCGTCGGCCTTCACGTTCTTTTCTGCAGTCCGGAAGTGGATCTGGAAGTCGAACCGGGAGAAGAAGAGCGACCACCTAGTCTGGCGTGGGTTAAGTCGCTGAGCCGTCTGGAGGTATTGGAGGTTTTTGTGATCCGAATAGATGCGGATAGGATGGCAAGCACCTTCCAGCAGATAACGCCATTCCTCCAAAGCCAGCTTGATAGCAAGTAGCTCCCGGTCGCCAATCGTGTAGTTCCTCTCGGCCGGTGAGAATGTCTTGGAAAAGAAGCCACACGTTACTGTCTTGCCTGTGGGCCCTTTCTGCATGAGAACTGCTCCGACCCCCACGGATGAGGCATCCACTTCCAACGTGAAGGGTTTTGCGGAGTCCGGCCGCGATAGAATAGATGTTTTGGCAAAGGCAGACTTCAGCTTAGTGAATGCCTCCTCAGCTTCGGAAGGCCAGCTACGAGGGTTAGCGTGTTTCTTCGTAAGCGCCACTATAGGAGCAACTAGCGTTGAAAAGTGAGGAGTAAATTGACGATAGTAGTTGCAGAACCCCAGGAAATGCTGTATGGCTCGCAGGCAGACTGGGCGTGGCCACTGCAACACGGCCAACAGTTTCGCTGGATCCATCCATAGGCCTTGGTCAGAGATGATGTATCCCAGAAACGGAAGAGTGCTTTGGTGGAAGAGGCACTTCCCCAGCTTGGCAATCAGGTGGTTATCTCGGAGACGCCTCAACACCTGACGGACATTGCTGCGGTGGGTCTCAAGGTCAGGAGAGTACACCAATATATCGTCCAGGTAGACCACTACACAGGTGTAGAGGAGGTCCCTGAAGATGTCATTCACGAGCTCCTGAAAGACGGCAGGGGCATTACACAGTCCGAATGGCATGACCAGATACTCGAAGTGCCCATCCCTGGTGATGAAGGCCGTCTTCCATTCATCGCCCTTGCGGATTCGGACCAAATTGTAGGCCCCTCTCAAATCCAGCTTGGAGAAGATCGTTGTGCCCCGCAGACGGTCAAATAGCTCCGTGATCAACGGCAGAGGGTACCGATTTTTTACCGTGATATTGTTCAGACCCCAGTAGTCGATGCAGTCGTAAAGTACCGTCCTTCTTTTCTACGAAGAAGAACCCCGCTCCTGCAGGAGAAGAAGACTTTCGTATAAACCCCTTCTGGAGATTCTCCTGGATGTACTCTGACATGGCTTGTGTCTCTGGGAAAGGATAAGGGGTAACTCTGCCCGAAGAGGACTGGAACCAGGCAGTAAGTCACTCGGGCAGTCGTATGGACGATGAGGAGGAAGACTCTCGGCTTGTTTTTCAGAGAACACGTCAGCGTACTCCAGATAATCAGGCGGTAGGCCGGGAAGCGGCTCATGAAGGGTTGAGCGGGAGCAGGAAAGCACCAGGTGAGGCGCCACCAAACAACGCTCCCGACAGTTGGGACCCCAACGAGTTACTTCTCCAGACGTCCAGTCCAGCGTCGGAGAGTGGAGCCGCAGCCATGGAAGCCCGAGGAGAACCGCCGTCGTGGAGCGAGGCAACACGTAGAAGCAGATCTCTTCCTTATGAAGCGCCCCCACGTGGAGGAACAGTGGCTTGGTGACAAACTGGATGGTGTCGCTGAGCAGCTCTCCGCTGACAGAAGAGATCACAAGCGGTTTCTCTAGGGGGACCACCGGAAGACGGTACTGCTTCACCAGAGACATATGGATAAAGTTCCCGGCTGAACCCGAATCCAAAAAAGCAGGGACCTGGAACGAGATTCCAGCTTCAGTCACGACCTGCACGGGCATCAACAGGCGTGGAGAGGAGGAGTTTGCACCTAGGAATGCCTCTCCCACAGAACCTAGGTGCAGGAGTTTCCCGCATGCTTGGGATGTTTGGGACAACTCCTCCGGTAATGCTCTGGGCTGCCACAGTAGAGGTATAAGTTCCCTTGCCGACGCTGGGCCAACTCTTGCTCTGTGAGATGAGCCCGATCAATCTGCATGGGCTCCTCGATGGGAGTTGGCGACTGTGGCGCAGGAGGCCTGGGGAACCCCGGTGCCAGGCGAGGAAACCGGCGAGGTTGTGGTAACTGATGCTCTTGCCGAAGTTCCTCTTCCCGTTCATTGAAGCGCATATCAATGCGGGTGGCCAAACGGATCAAGTCACTGAGGGAAGATGGAATGTCTCTTGCGGCCAATACGTCTTTAACTCGGCTTGAGAGCCCCTTCTTGAAGGTGGCGCACAGAGCGGCCTCATTCCATGACAGTTCTGAGGCTAAGGTGCGGAATTGCACCAGGTAGTCTCCCACGGACAAATCCCCCTGGCGTAGGTTTAAGAGGTGGAAGATGCACGAGCTGGTTCCTCAAACACACTGCGGAACTCACTGAGGAACGACTGTAGGTCCGCCGTCACCGGATCGTTCCTGTCCCACAGAGGTGTAGCCCATGCCAGGGCCTTCCCGGAGAGTAAGCTGACCATGATGGCCACCTTGGATATTTCCGAAGGGAACTGACCAGCCATAAGTTCCACATGAAGGGAGCACTGGGTGATGAAGCCCCTGCAGACCTTGGGATCCCCGTCAAACTTAGTTTGCATGGACAACCGGAGTTTGGGGCCGACTAGAGCGACTGCCATGGGAGGAGCCACGGCAGCTGACTGCTGCTGAGTGGCGATGAGCTGCTGCATCATAGAGGAGAGCTGCTCGAGCTGTGCGATCTGCTTCGACTGCTTGACCATGACGGTGGTGATGCTGGCGACGCTCATTAGAGACACCTCGGCGGAATCCATGGCCGGATCTTACTGTAACGGTCTGGTAGTGGATCCACTGGACCACCGCAAGTGATGGTGGAAGCCCACACCAGGGAGCGGAATATAAGTAGGACCCCGTATTCACCAGAGCCCACCGCAATGCGGGATGGACTTGCTGCGGCGGGAATCTACCAGGTCGCTTCCACTGGCGGGACTTGCTTGCGGTGGCGGCCAAGGGTAGGCGAGGTACAGAATCGGCAATCAGGCTCGTAGTCGGGGACAGGCAGGAAGGTCTGGGCAGGCGGCAGAGATTTATGGTCAGTAAACGTAAGCAAGCGAGTTCGGTACACGGTAGACAAGACAAGACTTTCTGGAACGCTTTCTCGATAGGCATGAGCACTAAAGATCCGGCAAGGCTGCCAGGAAGAGGCCGGCTTTAAATAGGAGCAGTGTCCGGTAATGACCAATTACCGGTGCACTGTCCCTTTAAATCTCACACTGCCGCGCCCTAGGGAGCGGGGCCGCGCACGCCGCGGGACAGAGACGGACAGAGCCGGGTAAGTGGACTAGAGCGATGGCAGGCGGGCGACCGGACCCCCGACCCGACGTGAGGGACGGGGCGCCGCTCGGCATAGGGGCACGGATGCGCCCGCGACCCGGGACGCGGGTCGCACGGGCATCCGTAAAGTATAGCTTTTAATTCTACTGTATATTATAAAAATGAAACTACCAGCTTCTATTTTACAAAAAATAGATTGGTCACACATGAAGCCAGAAAGCCAATACACCTAGACGGTGAGAAAACAATGATTTGTGCACTTACGTTTACTTGTACCAAAGTCCTCATGTGCTTGATTAGCCGGGTTCTTTATCCAGTCAGGATCTGGGCTCAAGGGGAGAACAATGAGATATATAATTCTGACCCTGATTCCCAGCCTAAACAGCCAAAAGGGACAGCCCCACCAAAAAACGAAATCCGTCCCTCTGGAGATCCCGTAATCAAACATGGACCAGATCGTTCTCTCCTTTGATTATATTAGTAGAGATACTTTTTTTAATTAAGATTTTGGTTAGTACTTTATTTTTTAAGGGTGTGTTCTTTATAGTAGTAGCATTTACCACATGTGAGAAAGGAAAACCAGTGCTTAAAATTGAGAAATTAAGGGAAAACTTCAGTCAAAGACAATTTCACAAAAGTATAACATAGACTTGTGACAGTACCTGTAATAAGACTGTACATTCTGTTCAAACTGTTGGGCTTATGATCCAAACTAACAACATTATTAAGGTGACCAGAAGTTTTGGGAGCAAAAGAGGGATGTGCAGCACCCCCTAAATTTGCGTAGAGCACACCCTCTTTATGTAAAGACATACCCCCTTCACAAAAGGTCACACCCAACTATGTAACAGCTCTGGAAGAAAGCTAATTGAAGTTTTGGCATCACCCAGCTTTCCTGGACATTGGATAGCCTATTCAGCATCCAGGAGAGCTGGAAGATACCCCAAAATGTGCCTGAACCTAAACCATTACACTATAACCAATATTTCCACAATTCAGTGACCATATAGTGGTAGATACCAGTGTACACAGGCTCTGCAGACTGTATATTACCTCCATACAGTACACATATAGTTGTAGATAAGTGTACACAGCCTCTGCAGACTGTATATTACCACCATATAGCGACCATACAGTGGAAGAGACCAGTTGTTCACAGGCTCTGCATACTGTATCTAACCACCATACAGTGACCATGTAGTGGTAGCTACCAGTGTACACAGTCGTTGTAGACACATAACTGATTGCAGTGCAGTTACATTTAAGGACTCACAGGTGATATCTTTTCTGATCGGTGTCATTCACTTTCCTTATTCTTCTCCATCCAGCCCAGACCATCATTATGTCTTTTCTCAGCCGTGACTGATCCCTGTAGAATTTACCACACAAATACCTTGTTAACCTGCTTTCCTGTGATAGAAAAGTCGGATACCTGCTTTCGGGGATCGGAAAGTCACCCATCTTGTCTATATAAGCCCCAATAGGGTAGGTAGGTATATATCCCCCGTAGTATTTAGGCAGGTACATATGTCATCCCAGTCAGCATATAAGGACCCCAGTATTTAGGCAGGTATAATATGTCCCCCAGTCTGTAGGCAGGTATATGTAGGGTACCCAGTCTGTAGGCTGGAGTAATATGTCACCCAGTCTGTATGCAGGTATAAATACGGCTGTCCCAGTCTGTAGGCAAAAATAATACAACAGCAGCACTCTAAGGCATTAAAAAACTGTCAAAGGGGACATAAGAAGTTTTTGGAAAAGGATTTCTGCTACTATCAAATACATGAAAAAACTTGAGGTTCCTAGTGTACATTTCTGATCAACACTGTAAAAGCCCACCTACCGCAGCAAGGTGACCCCAATTTCAGGTGGGAACCTGCGCTACATGCTGCCTCTCTTGGTGTCTGTTCAGACCTGCACACTTCAGGGTTAGAAGGCTATAACTGCAAACCTGGTCTGTAGACATAGCCTTATAAATAACTAAAATTCCTCCGCAGAGGTCAGCTCCCTGTGCAGTGTATATTAAAAAGAGGGTGTTATGTCATTAGTTCCCCCTATTTCCTATAGTTCCATATTTATATAGCGCACCAAGGGATACAGGATCTGTCACTCGCCATGCAATGGGATTCAGTGACAGAGAAAGGCTTTCCGCCATCACTGTCACAGTAGATGAGCCTTTAAACTGGTGTTTGATCTGTACCTGTGTGTTCTCTGCCTTCTCACACTTCAGTTTGTACGACTAAATTAGAAGGACTTCACAAAGTACAAAAGGTATTTTAGACATCAATTTTGTTCCTTGGAGACGTCCTGAGTGATAAGCAGAACATCTGTACTGAGTTAATTATGCAGAGAAAGCGAGTGTCAGGGCTTGAAGGGATGCAGGAGAGTGCTAAATATTTCAAAGTTACCAGATATTAAATGCAAGGAAAATATTCAACATCTTCTTTAAACTGCTGCGGGAAGCTCATGGACGAGCTGATAACAGGCTGCGCAGCTCTCTCTCTACAGCTCGAATATATGTCAGCGTATATACAATCTAATACTATTACAAGGTAATATACTCTAGCTTTATGTTTAATGCATACAAAGCTGCTCAGGCAAACAACTTCAACTTTATTTCAAACTTATATGTGGTGAACAAATAAATAGCACACAAGGAAACATTGCTTGAATACTCTTCATCCCTGTATGCAGCATACATTTACTTGAAGATAATATATTGTAGGAGATAGAAGTGCACATGGCAGGCACAAACGGGTTTGGATGCAAACACAAATAGGGTTTTATTACACAGCGGCAGAAAAATAAAAGCAGCAACACAAAAATGTCCCAACAGGAGGCTTTACAGCAGCCGTTTAACATCCAACAAAACATATAGCTTATCTTCAACTAAGTAGACATAAAGGGCGACATGTATGATCTAGGCGAAAAGAGGCCAGTTATAAAGCTTTAAAGCAGTGTAGCATGTGGCAGAATGTACGTACCTGTTCTACTGTGGGTCATATATTTGGCGCATACTAGTTCCACTACGACAACTCAGGCTCAGGTAAACCACTTTTAACTTGGTCTGGCTGTTACAGCAGTAATGCGCCCAGTTTTTCCATCCTCCAGTCATAAATGTGTAGAATCATGGTTGTGGTGTGAAACACCTTCAGAACGCCCCCACAAACTGCTGACAAAATGCCACAAAATGCGCCTACTTTTGGAGTGCGCCTGCTCATACATCTAGAGAACAGGGCTGCAACAGGTTTTGGGCTAGAAAGACACCAGAATTCTGCCGTAGTCCCGTTCATACATGTCTCCCAAAGTTCATACACATACTCGGTGTACTGGTGATCTAGTCCCTTGGCAGAGCAGCAAGTCTGCCTCTAGTCTCTTTTTCCAGAGCTCCTTTCTCTCTTTTCCTCACTGCAGCAAAAATTGGTAAAGTCATCAGGTTCACTTTCCTCACTTGAGGTCTTGGGGCAGAAGGCTTTAGAGGTCTACAGAGGTCCAGCAAGACCAGGAAATGAGCCCATTAGCCGCACGGCAGCTATGCTACTTAGAAAAATGTCAGTAAGCTATGGTTACTAACCAGAAATACTCTTTTCCCCCACCAAGCCCTGGGACTTCAGTGGCACATACATTACAGTTGCTGCAATTCAACTGCCTGGGATGACCAGGACGTACTGCAGGATCAGCCCCCTTGATATCCTTGGAACTTCAATTGTGAATACAGAAGTCTGCTTGGCAGTGTTGGCACATATTTACCTTCCACCACTTCACCTGCTGGTTGCCTACAATTTCTGGCTCAGGTCTTGAAAGTGGTATACATGTTCCAGCTGTAATGCGCCTAGAAATGCTGTAGTGAAGCTATAAATATGTAGCTTCGTATGGTTCTAGTGCGCCCCGCCTCCCAAGATTTAAAAATGTATGAACAGGGCTGCGCCTGATATGCTCCAGCAATTAGTTTGGCAGTAAAGGCACATATTTTGCCTTGGTTTGGTTTTGGGCCCAAAAAATTTCAAAAACTGTATGATTTCTTTAGACTTTATGCATTTTATCAATGCAATTTTTGTAGCATTTTTTGCAAAACATTGTGCATTGATGCGTGCATTTTTTTTCATATTCCAATCTTTTATTAAATAACCAAATAACAAATACAGTACAGTATAATGATATGTCCAATGGTAATGTACAATAAAGTACAAATCTGCACATACACAGCAATAAAATCAGCATTTGAACATCATACTGGTAACAACAGTGAGTGCGAACAGCAAGCACTACAAGATAGGAAAAAGGAGAAAATACATTGTGTTTGCTGTTGGTTCGATGAAGGAGGGCAATATCATATTGTTGCGAAGCAAAAAATGACACTAGTAGTCACAACCATTACCCCTCTTCCTCAAATAACTAAAGTCATTGGAAAAAAACGATTGTAAATCAGTCCCTACAAACTTAACCTCAAACAAGGAACTAGAGCCAGACCTGGGAGAGAGGAGAAGGCCAGAGAAGTAAGCACATACGCCCTGAGAGGAAAGGCAAATGCTAACATCCATTGACACCCGTCTCGGAGACTACACAAGAAGCCCTTCAGTCGGATGATGGTTTCGCGCGTCCTGCCCTCTAGCTGTCAATGAACCCAGCATATTCCGCTGAGTCACAGAAGGTCGCCCAGTCCACCCATGTAACCCTATATCTGTCAGTCAGTTGGTTGCGATCCGCATGCATCTCCTCCATCTGCTGGATAGAGGATATCTCCTTTAACCAGGATGTTATAGAAGGCATCGCAATCGACCTCCACAGTCTAGGTATCACAGCATTAGCGGCACTTAACATGTGAATAAGCAAGTGACCCTTAAGGACATGAAGGGGCAGAGGAATAATCTGTAACAGAACTACCGCCGGGTCATTCTGCAGTTTGATCTCTGTCACCAATTCAATTATCTGCAGGACTTTCACCCAGAAAATCTGCAGGAGTGAGCAAGCCCACCAGATGTGGGACAAAGATCCCACATCTCCAACAGGTGTTGGGAACCTGGTGGCAAATCTTATGTAAGAGCGTGAGTACCCTGTACCACCGGGTGAGTATTTTAAAGTGAAGCTCCTGTAATCTACAAGGCACCATAGATTTATAAGCCAATAAAGTGGCTTTCTGCCAGTCCTCCTCGGAAATCGATCTTCCGAGTTCCACCGCCCAGCTGTCTCGATAAGCAGGCCCCGATTCCGACACCAAGGAAATGACCAATTTATATATTTTAGAGATCAGATGACTTTCGGATGATTTGTTGGAGAGCAGTGTTTCCAGGAGGGTTAGGGGTCTGTGGAGTTTCAGTACAGCTTTATTGGAAGCATAGTAATGCATGAGCTGTAAGTAGCTAAACCAATGCACAGTGAGGGAGGGAAATAACTCCCTCATCTCCATCATGGACCGCAGCTCCTGCGAGGTAAGTATGTCAGAAAACCGTAGCAGTCTCCCCATCCCTCCATCGGCCGTGGGAATAGAGGGCCAGCGTGTTCCCAATGAAGGATTTCCTGTTATCGGGGTCAAAGGGCCTCCACAAGGGAGGATACCTCTGGTGGTGCCATATATCCTCCAAGCCTGGAAAGTGTGGCTAGCCACCCACGGGAGCGTCCGCATCAACCGCAGTGGGATAGCATTTCGGGGCAGCCAAGGCAGATTGGCAAGGGGGGCTGTATATATATCTTCCTCTAGTCGTACCCACAGTTTCGTGGTCCGATGGTGGGAAAAGTCAAACACTCGCGCTGCCACTGCTAACAAGTAGTAGGCTTTTATGTCAGGGAAAGTTAGCCCGCCCTACTGTCTGTCTCTTATAAGTACCGACTTTGCGATCCTCGCCTTCCTGCCCGCCCATGTGAATTTGCGTAAAATCTTATCCACCAACAGGAAAAAGAATTTGGGCAGAAGACATGGTAGTGCCTGCAATAAGTACAATATGCGGGGCAGAATATTCATTTTAATTATACTAATCCTCCCCAGCCAAGTCTTTGGTGTTCCACCTTGTCAAGTCTGCTGTTATTATGTGCAATAGGGGAGTAAAGTTGTACTCGTATAAATCATGTGGGTCAGCGGGGATATGTATTCCCAGGTATTCAAATGTACGCTCAGTCCACGAGAAAGGAAAATCTTTTTTTAACAGAGATATGGTGGACTCCGGCAGATTTATTCCCAGTGCAACAGACTTAGCGTAATTTATCTTAAAATTGGACATCATCCCAAACCTCTCCAAAGACGCCATAACATTTGGTAGAGAGGTGAGTGGTTGGGATATGTACAACAACAGATCATGAGCGTACGGCGCGCATTTATATTGTACCCCTCCCTCTTGAATCCCTCCTACATCAGGGTTATTTCTTAGATCACATAAGAGGTGCTCCATTACAATCGCATATAAGATAGGTGAAAGGGGGCAACCCTACCTGGTGCCATTACGTATCACGACTGGTGCAGAGAGGGAGCCATTGATTCGGATTTGGGCCCTGGGGTTTCGATACAGGGTCATGATCCTCTGTACCATGAGCGGTCCAAGGCCTATGTTCTGCAAGGCAGCGCGCAAGAAGGACCAGTCGACCCTATCGAACGCCTTCTCAGCGTCTAAAGAGAGCAGCATTCCAGGCACTCCCCTTACCCTCATCCTTTGCATTATGGAAATTGTTTTCAACGTGTTATCCCTTGCTTCGCGATTAGGGACAAAACCCACCTGGTCCAGGCCTATAAGGTCCTCCAAGATGGTGTTGAGCCTAAGGGCCAAAAGTTTGGCAAATAGTTTAGCGTCAGTGTTCAATAATGAAATTGGCCTATAACTTTGGCAAGATAGAGGGTCTTTCCCCTCTTTTGGGATGACCGTAATGTGTGCTAAAAGAAAATGTGGCGAGGGATTGTCATAAAACGAGGGAGAATTAAAGGCATCCAATAAGGGCCCTACTAAGTTTTCACTGAGCACCTTATAAAATTTAGCCGTGTAGCCATCTGGTCCTGGGCTCTTGCCCGGCAGGAGCGAGGTAATGGCTGATTTCAGTTCTTCATCTGTGAAAGGAGCCTCTAAAAGAGCCAACCTATCAGAGTCCAAAGTAGGGAGCGCAGTACTTCTAATGTATTCCTGCAACCCATCCGGGCAAGAGGACAGTCTCGAATTGGGGAGGTTATATAGTTCTTGGTAGTATGCGTGAAACGCCTCCAAGATTTCCTCTGTAAAGTGCACTATTTTCCCCTTTTTATTTTTAATGGATGACACGAATAAAGACGCCCTCTTGTCCCTCTGGGCACAAGCCAGCATTCTGCTCGGCTTATTACTCCACTCGTAAAAGGAATGGGCACAGAGCTGCTGGTATCTTTTGTTTTTCCTCTCCAGCACTTTGTGTATTTCATGCTTAGTTTGGGTCAGTTCTCTGTAAACAGACTCGTCACCACTTCTCTTATGATCTGTTTCCAGGGAATGCAGACGGGCAAGTAATTTGTTTAAATGTGCTGCCGCCTCTCTTTTTAATCGAGATCCATGTTTTATTAGCACTCCTCGGAGCACACATTTCAAGGCGTCCCATTTTAAGTGAGGAGGTGTGGCATCTACAGCATGATCCTCCACAAAGTGCATGGTGGTTTGTTTTAGCTCTGAGAGCAATGCACAGACGCATGATCCGAGTGTAAAATATCCTCGATTCGTGCCCCTTTAACACGAGGAAGCAGGGAGTGTTGGAGAAACACGTAATCTATACGACTATATGAAACTGTTTCGGCGGGGGGAGAAGAAACGTGTTGGTCTCTGCCCTCTGGATGAAGCATACGCCAGACATCGCTTAACTGCATGTCATGCAACAACATTTTCATTTTGTTCAATTTGTTCAGCGGAATGGCTGATCGGCCCGACGATGTGTCCAGCACAGGATGGAGTGCTGCGTTAAAATCGCCACATAATATGATCTCTCCCTGCGCAAAAAGGGTCAGTTCGTCCAAAACCCTAGAGAGAAAGGACAATTGGCCCTGGTTTGGGGCATAAATATTTGCTATTGTGTAGGGAGTGCCTGAAATGCTGCATCTGACAAATAGGAATCTCGCGTTAGGATCTTGTTTAATGTCATGGACCTGGTGTGGGAGGGACTTGTGGAAAAGGATTGCTACCCCCTTTGTTTTAGAGTCTGAATTACTACTATGGCACCAAGCAGGGTAGTATCTGTTTTTTAAAGCTGGGAGGTGATTTTGGCTGAAATGGGTCTCCTGCAAGCATAAAATATGCGAGCGGGCCTTGTGCATCTCATAAAGGATCCGCGAGCGCCTCTCAGGGATGTTGAACCCCTTCACGTTGAAGGAGGTAACCTTAATCGATGTTATGGGACTACAAGTATCCCACACCTAATTAAGCTCAAAAGCGGCCCATCTCCTCCCAAAAAAATCTCCTGGTCGGCTCAGAACAAACCCTAGAACAAAAGCAACTCTGGAGGAGCTAAGCAGAGCTCCCCCAAACCGCACCAATGGCGCAGAATCTAAAAGCTGCAAATTGGTGGCTGCAAAGGACCAGCAAAACAAGCTGAAGTTCTGACCTTTTTGGGGACAGGGGCCACTAGGCGACCTGGAACAACTAACACATTTTAGCAACAGCACACCTCGTAAGGCGTAAGTAACTCCCATAAGTAATGGTAGGATACGACATTGTATAGGGCAAATACATGCAAGATAATACGCATGCCTGGGGAAGCCCAGGCATCAAGTATTGATGGGGGTACAGTAGTAGCAATACAGAGGTATGACTGACACAGGGAAAGGAGAAGGGGTGGAAAGAAGTGGGTGACATATGAGGAGAGGAGTTAGAGGAGGGAGGAAGGTAAACAGAGGGAAAAAGAGAAAGAAGAAAGAAAAATAAAAAGGGTGGGGGGGGGAGGGTGAGGGAGAGAGAAAAGGGAAAGAAACCAGGAGGTCAGATACCTCACTAACTACGAGGCCAAGAAAAATGACTCACAAATATCTGAGCACAGTTAAGCAGATACAAGCAAAGTAAGACATGATAGAACTGGATATGCTCACGGTCAGTCGCCTGCCGAACCAGTCCGTGCAAAGTCTCTCAGGTTGTCTCTATCTTCGGCTCTCCTCTGGGATCAGCGGTCCCTCTGCGGAAGAGGCGACTTCTGAGAACCAAATCTTCTGGATGAGGTCTGAGAACCAAAGCTGGGACCCATAGGGTGGGAAACGAACATCGCCAGCCATTCCGGCAGGGAAATAGGAGGGAGGTCCAAGGCCGCCAGAAAAGATGGCAAGTCATCAGGGGCATGCAGCGTGATCAACTCCTCACCCCTGCGATCCTGCAGGGCGAACGGGAAGCCCCACCAGTATGGGATACCGTGGGATTGCAGAATCGTCAGTAGAGGCTTCAGCGTGGTCCAGAGCCGAAGTGTGCGTCTGGAGAGATCCGGAAAAAGAACCAATTTAGCACCTTCAAATGAGTGGGGCTCGTCTGGCTTTCTGCATGATGGATTCCTTAAGGGAGAAGTAGTGGACGCGACATATGACGTCTCTCGGTTTAGTCTCATCAAGGCTGGGTGGGCGTAGTGCACGATGAGCCCTGTCAATTTCTATGAGTTCCGCCGCGTCCCTTCCCAAGAGCCCATTAAAGAGTTTGGTGAGAGTCGGTAGCAGATCTTGTGTTTTTATGGACTCAGGGAGGCCCCGGATTCAGATGTTATTCCTCCGATTGCGGTTCTCGAGGTCGTCCATATTCTCAATCAGGTTTTGGTGGAGGCTTTTCTGGGAATCTATTGAAGCCTGCATCGAGTCCAATGTGTGGTGAACCGATTCTTGCTGCTCCTCTAGTGACTTGACCTTGTGCTTCAATAAAGAAACGTCCGTTTTAACAGGTTGAAGGTCTCTACCCCAGGCAGATTTGAGATCTTGAGCAAGGGCCGAGAGATCGCTCTTAACTGGTATCAAAGCAGGCAGGGCCTGAAGTTCAGGGTGCCTCTGGAGAGTGAGCAAGGCTTCAGCTTCTTGCATGGGTGTCGCGGCACATTCCTTAGGCGATGGTGCGCGCGTTTGAGTGTAGCCTCTGGTGAGGGCATCTATGGAGGGTCTGGGGCTGTGATCCCGATGGTGCTGGGGACCCTCTGACCCGCTGGTCGATACTGCAGGACTTTGGGAGTGGAAGAGCTGCGGGCTCGCCCCTAAGCCCATCACCGGACTCTGAGTGGTAGCGGGCTCCAGGCGCAGGGGGCTCTCAGATATCCTGTCTGCATTGAGGGATCCAGAGGTTGTAACAGTGTCCTCAGTATGGGGTGCAGGCATGTCTCTACTATTCATCATGAAGCCTGCTACAGCCATTGCAGGCTGCAGTCCATCCCCCATCCCCTCAGCCCGGGTACCTGCCTGCAGGGCAACCTGAAAGGCTGCCGAGTCCCCCCGCCGATCACACGTGTCTGTAGCAGGTCCCTGGCTGCAGACCCACGGGCACTTGGCGTCTGCTCCTCAGTGCGTCTCTCTCTCCCCGATGCGGGCATCTCGATCCGCCGCAAGGTCTTCCCCTTCTCCTCCTTACTTGCTGCCTGGTGTTGGGCGAGCTCTGGGGAATCCAGCCGTAGGTCCGCTTGGCGCGCTCTCCTCGCTCCGCTCCGTCCCGCGCTGCTATGCGGGTCACGCCGGCTCTGTGCTCTGTCCAAGATGGCGCCCGCGACAATGACTGCTCCCTGGAGCCTGTTTGCAACGCCGCGAGGGGTGCAAATAAGTTGGAAATGGGCACTTCGCCCTCCGGATGATCTGCTGCAGCTTTGCCCTTTCTTCTGTTCCGCTTGGACCCCATTTCAAGGAGATTTAACCCCACTTTAGCTGTAAGCCCTGGAGGAGCTCTCCTACACGTGCCCTACCAGTAGCATAGCAGGCCACGCCCCCCGATACATGCATTTTTTGATGCCATTTTTTTTTAGGGCATTTTTCCCAAAAAATTGGCATGAATTTGACGCTGATTTTCAAAGGCAGATTTTCAGCCTTTTTCATACTATAAAATAAGGATTCAACACAGAATCCGCCTTAAGATTTCACATGTCAATTCTTTTTCAGCAAAGATAAATCCATGTGGAAAAAAATCAGCATCAAATTCACATTAACTTAGATTTTACATTGCAGAAAAATGCAAAAAAACGCTACAATATCCACCGCCAATATGTTAAAAGTCTTGATACTTTATTGGATTTTCCATTAAAAATGTAAACAAGCCGGTTGAACACCCGTGCATGGAGGAGCATAGACTTGTAACAGCCTATAGGGAAACAACAGCTGATGCGTTTCGAAAGAGATCTTTCTTAATCGTAGCTGATAGAGGAGAGGAGGGCAGGCAGGCAGCAAGAGGATTGTGCTCCTCTCCTTCTATCTGGCTTCATATGGACGCTCACCTAACCTAGGTGCTACATTACATCAGATAAGTGCTGTCTAACGTGTTTAGGTTGTATTTATTGCCATAGGTGTCTGTCGTCATCAACGAATATGCATATACACCATTTAAAAATGAAGTAAAACAATTGAAATATATTATAAACCTCTTGTGTTGTTCTTGAGTTACAAGTGGGGAAGATTGCAAGGAATTCCCATAGAGGTTTAAGACATGACAGCCTGATAATATACGGCTATATGCAAAATAAGTGACTTATTCAAATGCAGCACACTAAAGGTATGGAATGTTTGCAGGCAGTTTGAGAGACATGTATGATCGGTTTTTCACCCTTTCCTGGCGAAAATGCGCCAAACATGAGCAGGCTGTGATGTGTAATTGGAACAAACACATGTGTTAGGTGCATTGTTCGCAAGACTCAACACTTTTTAATGCGCCTAATATGAGGGGGCGTTCTGTGGGCATTATGGGGCGTGTCGTACCACACTCATAATATTAGACACATATATATGAATGTGGTTCAGCAAAACTAGGCACATTACTGCTCGAACAAGCAGACCTATTTTAATGTGTACTGCCTGAGCCTGAGGAGTCGAAGTGGAGCTAGATTTGCTGTTAGTGCAAAAAATGTCCAATATTTCTCAACCTCCACCAGTACAATAATAAAAAGTGATTTCTGATTATTATCAAACGATATAAAATTAAATTATTTAAATTTAATAAAAAACTTTATCATATAAAAATAATATAACAATCTATAATATCCCAAAAATATATAATATCCCACAAATATTAAATATCTCCTACAAAATGCATTTAAATTTAATAGAATCTGAAACTAATTTTACCTTAAATAACGGACTGATGTTGTTGTTCAGATTTTTACATTTTTACTACATTAAATTTGAAATGTATTTTTGCTGCTCTCACTCTTTACTTTACATACATCAAGAGCCAGCACAGCACAAGTCTTGCTGGGACCTGTGGTCCACCAAGAAAGATCAGTACCATAGTTCCTATTCACTGACATGCTATTCTAATGACTTTTCTTTTATTTCCAGCCTACCTATACCCTTCATACATGTTTGGCGCATTACTATTACAGCAAACACACAGACGAGGCATGTGGAACTTTAGACTCCATTTATATTTGCACAAAAAACACTTTCAAACATTCAGGCGCATTATACACTGAAAACGAGACTCGACAATTCACTTTGAAGCGCCTTCATGCATGTCTCCCTTTGTGTCATTTTTTCCCATAGACCTCTCTTAGCGACTCTTAGTGAATTTATGAATTTATTTTTGTAACTTGGCGCCAACACACCAGTTCTAATTAGATATAGAGAAGTGTATAATACGACAGTATGAATGAAAGTGTTATGCGACGAACATTTTTGGCACATAACACTCAAAATTGACGGATAGAGTGTTATGCGCCAAACTTTGTATGGCAGTTTCACACCAAACTTTGGCGCATTTATATGTGTCGTCAGGCGCACATTGTGCCAAGTTTTTACCTGTTTCTACCTTTACAGAACCGGCAATATACGACAAAAAAGTTGTCGTCTGAATGTGTAAATGTGTGTTGTGTTTATTTCGTGCATTTTTGTGGCTTTTTTCACATGACAGATTATAGGATTGAAAGAGAATCCACTGAATCAGTTAAATGATTTGTAATGGGAAAAATGTCAAAACAAAAAAGCCTAAAAAATGCTTATTCTTAAACATGGCACAAAAACGGCATCAAATAAGCACACAAAACATGAAGAAAAGCATGTAGTACTGTATATGAGGGATTTTTTATACAGGCAAAAAAAGCCATGAAAAAATAAGGAAAAGAAACCTATATCCGGGTTCATGCTGTGTTTTTTTTTTTTGTACACTTTGATGTGTAAAATGGATGTTTTAAGCGTTGTTTTGTGTATCCAAATGTGTGTGATACAACCCAGGTAAAGTGTCCCATGGACTTAATAGTGATACACAACATCCACACAGGGTTTGCTATGCATAGTCCATTCAGAGAGATAGGAGGGTCAGCCATATTGGATGGGGCTAATCTGCGTTCTTTAAATGCGGTGAATTCTTTGTCCTGACACATGTCAAATGCACAACAGATTTCTGCCACGTTTTTCATGGTGTATTTTCCCGTAAAGTACATGACTTTTGGATATGGGATGAACCCCCGCTCTAACTAGTACCCAATTCAAACACAAGAATAAATGAACAAACACGTTTTCCTTTTGGTGTCAAATGGCCACAGCTTTATTCAAACCACATAAGTACAACAAACATGGAAGGAGTCAGGTGGAGTGCTAGACAAAGGTGTGATATTCCCAGTTGTCTGACATGCAGCACCTGGCCAGACAGCAATAAAGTGGCGGCACGCTCTGGCTTGCCATTCTAGCAGAGCCAGTACACTTGAGGGGCACCAATGACCCTACTGAAGATCCTCACTCCTGATTAACCACTGTGCCCGTAACATTATACCATCCTTAAGGCTGGCCACTTCCAAAGCTCAGCCTCTTCACACCATGAGATTTAACATCCTCTATTAGTCCACCATAACTTGACCTGCAACTTCCACCTGACTCCTGAACAGCAACATAAAAGCTGTGACAGGTTATAATACCAAGATTCATATTTTTCATTTTCTCTTTTTTTTTTTTTGACCAATTAGCAAATCCCAGATTCACTAGGAGTCCTCCTACAGCACTCAGGAAAAGAAAAAACCCCTGTGGAGGAAACCTCTAGGGAACCATGGCTGAAGGATCGCCCTTCCCTTGGGCTTAACGGATAATGCCAACTCAAGTAACTCATCAGTATCATAATAATTGTCTGAAACCAGGTATACAATAAGGTATACAATAAAGTCAATATAAAAAAATACAATAATATACATTCGTCAATGTACAGATCATAGCTAAACATAAGTTCCAGACCATTCTTTAAAATAGGGGCGGGTGGGAGGGACATCTTGTCTTGACGTCTTGGTGAGAGAAAGAGAAGAGGAGGAGCAGACCGGAAGTTTATATCTATACCAAAACCCAAACACCCTCTCCCAGTAAACTCTTCTCCATCCAGCCACTCCTCCCTCTCATCACAACCCCCCTGTCATAAGCTACACAGACAGGAGCTTAAGCACAATGCAGGGATTTCAATCTGCCCTCCCAAAACCTATCCCTTTGCTCAAAGCTACTTACAATAAATATAATATGCATACACTGAAACCATCAGCTTAAATACCTACAGCTATACAGCCAAAACTCCCAGCTATACGGGAGCTCTAGGTTCCCCCCTACCAAAGTCATTGTCCCCCTTTGCTTAGGGCTTCGTGGGGTTCTGAAAAATGTGAAAAGCCAGCCTAATATTGGCAAATTTCTGCACAGTTACATCTGTTACACCTGTTCAGTACACGGTTCTTCCTTCCTAACTCAATAGTTTCATAAGGACATATAATCCTATGGGGCCAGGTGGTCAGACCCATTTATGGGTGACAATTTGTAGCCATAATGCAGACACAGAAATGTACCCATACTAGGTTTGTGCAAAATGGCTTAAAGCGGTTTTCTAGCCATGCTGTTTTAGAGAGCATGCTCTTCAGAGCCAGTTTCAGGCTTACACTTTCTGTTCAGGCTGTGGGCAGTTCTATAGCTTTGAAACTCCTAGCTATTCCTATAAGGGTGCATTTTTACAGCATAGACCAAATACCAGTCGGATTTTCCGACTGGTATTTTGTCTTTTTTGGTATGTAGGGTGCGGCTTTTATCTGTGGTTTGCAGATTCAAGTTGTCTCTCTTTGCAGTCACATGTTCATGTTCTGCCCGAAAAGCGTGCGGAAGAATTAACATGTTCTAAGTTTTTCGTTACACTGGCGGTGTCAAAAACTGTCCGGCAGAAAATCCATTCAGTGGGGACTACCGAAAAGATTTTCTATTAAAGTCTATGGGGGAGCGTTGCATGTCAGTTTTCAGACGGTTTCTAAAATCGCAAAACGTCTGAATAACCAACCAAAATACCATGCCGTGTGGACAAGTCCTTATAGTGACATGACTGCTGGAGGGTTGTTAACTGTAGTGCACATGGCTACAGAACTCTAAAGGGTTAATGTTTGTCAGTACCATAGATAAACAAGCTTGTGTTTTACTGATAAGACAGGGTACCTGGAGCCAAGAGAGCACCGAGTGATCAGAGAGATTGCTGGTAACACAGATAAACTTGTGTATACAAGCAGTAGATAAAATTTCTCTCTCCTAAACAGAGCAAACAGCAATGTATTTGGGAATAGTCTTTATTTACTGTTGCCTACATGTTTATAGCTAATCATTGTAGTGAGAAAAATCCTTTTAAATTCTACTTCACACTCTTATTTTGCGATGTTTGCTAAATACTTATTGTAACACTATCTATATCAAACTTTTCGAAGCATTTTTTTCAAGCTTTTTTAGTGTTGTTTTTACTTTGTTACATTTATAAGCATTTTTGTGCTTTATAGAGAAGCCTTTGAGAAAAATGCCCCCTAAATTTCTCCAAAATGCAGTTAAAATGATGCATACAAAAATATTGAGCATGTATGCTTTTTATACATTTCTGTTGATTGTAAGGTATCATCCGGACACAGAGTTTGACTTAAAAAAATAAAAAATTAGTGTTGTATCCTCATTGGAAATTCCACACTTGCAAGCACAGAACGCAGGAAATGACACCGTCACGCCTCCTTTATTTAGTATTGTCGAGTAAAAATCGAAATGTTAAAATGACGACATGATTTTAAAAAGGGTATATGAAAAGGGTCTACCATCAGATTGGATAGTCATTCAACCCCCAGAATCAGCATCCAAATCCACCGTGTGAACTTACCCTTTTTGGACTACCAGGTCCATGAAGAAAAACTATTTTCCCCAGGGACGTCACGGGGGTTAAATTTATGGGCTGGCTGGGCCCAATAATGCGTCCAGAATATTTTTTAAAATTTGGAAAAGTCCCAGCAATTGGGCAAGTACTTCAGTGTGACTGTTATTGTCCATCCACACAGCATGGTTTATTGGTTGGATTTTCAGATGGTTTGCGGATTTGGAAACTGACAAAAAACCATCGATATAGACTTTAAAAGAAATCCATTCAGTAGTCCACACTGGACAGATTTTCAGCCAGATGGATTTTGAGCCGCCAGTGTTAGGAAAAACTTGGAGCATGCACAATCTGCCGCCTGGCTTTCGGATGTAAGGTGTTTAATTTGATGCTTATGGGGATGTGCGAATCTGCAAACCGATGACAGAACCGCCACCCAAAACCTTTGAAAGATGATAAAATACCGTATACCATGTGGACATACTCTAACCCCCTTAAATATAACCACCAATATGTAGGACTGATATTATGTTTTCACTGTAGGTCTTTCCTGCTTAATATGCCTTTTAGTTGCAGGCCACACCATCCTTAGATGCTAAGGGACTGCCTTATGGTATTGTTTGCTGCAGTTTATGCATCGTTTGGCAGCCTGGCAATAGGGCCTTGCCTTTGTAGCTTATGGTTGATACAGGTAGTGGTCTAGTGGGGTTTATACCGGGAGCCTAGACCATGTAAGTAAGTTGTGTCTGAGTCTCCAGGTTCACATGGATTGGTTATTTTCCTGACATAGGATGAGTACTTGTGAGACAGTAGCAGTAACAGTTGCAGCCACAAACACAGTGTTCAGTGATAGATGAAAGTTTAGGCTAAATTTCAAATCACTGGTCCTAACCTGACACATGATTCCAGCACCCTTTCATGTTTGGTGGAATGTTAAAAAAAAACAACTGTGCCGCCAACACAACAGTGTCGTTACTAGGGTCTATTAGGATGAATTTTACCTCCCCCATTGTCACTCTGCCCCCCCATGGCCTAAAAAAAATTAAAAGTTAAAAAAAGAGTTCACCTATCTCCGTCTACCAGTGGTCCCGGCCCTTTCAGAAAGAGGTTGTGAGCATTTAGAGAGACAGTTAAGGACTTCTGGAACATGAGTGTGACATCTGTGACATCTGAGTGTGTAGCATATTTAGACCTTCAGTAGGCTCTCATATAAAAGAGAGTAATAATGCAGTACTAACACATGAGGCTACAAGTCAGCTAGATTGTCACAAAGGACTGTTTCTTTGCAACTTTTGCAGCACCAGCTCCTAAGTGACGTAGTCACTCTTAGGCCTCTTGCATACTGCCAACAGGCCATGGACAATACTGTCCTGAACACATAGGAGTTAACTGCCAAATACCCTTGCACATGTGACCTTTCTGACATATTGGATGCATCTTGACTGCACATTCTACTTACCATAGACAACGGGAAAAATTCTCCAGATTTCAGGGATAAATAACATTGTAGACTAGAAAAGGTTCCAGCATTCTTTAATAACCACGGTGTGAGCTGTAGGGCATGTATAGGTACCATGCAAGTCACACTTGGGGCTCATCCCCACGGCAAAGGACAAATACCGGTCACAGGGGGATGGCTTTTCTCCGCGATTAGTGAAGAAAAGCCCTCCTCCTTCACATTGAGATGTTCATAAACCGTCCGAGAACCGGACGGAAGAATGAACATCTACACTGTTTTTCGGGCAGCCGGTGGTTTGAAAAACCTCCGGGCGGAAAACCCCTGCAGTGGGGACTGCTACGTGGGTTTCCCATAGAAGTCCATGTAAAAGCTTGCGGCCAGCTTTTCAGACGGTTTGCAAAACCACAAACTGTCTGAAACACCGGCCGCAAACCAGTGCCGTGGGAACATGGCCTTAGGCTCAGTCCATACAATGAGGACTTCTAGTCAGATTCCACCCACAGATCCTTGTTTAAAGTCAAAAGAAAATGATTCTCATTAACCTCAATAGAAAATGTGCGTAGTAGCTCACACAAGGCTTATTTTCGGCGTGACGTTTTTGAAACCGGCGCAGTAAAATAACTTTTTGAAAATGTTCACTCTTTGATCGTATTTCACCCAGAAAGTGCATGGAAATTTACTATCGATGTGAATGGGGATGGCTTAAATCCTCATGTAATAAGTGACAAAAACATTTGAACATGTATTGCATGTGGTGTCCAAAACCAATAATCATGAATTGAATTTGTTCTAAATCTGAAAACGACTCTTAATCCACATGCAATAAGCCTGTACTTTAGTAAGAAATATGACAATGCATCAGTTTTGAACGGCAAAATCAGTGCTTTAATCCTCATGTAATAAGCGACAAAAACATTTGAACATGTATTGCATGTGGTGTCCAAAACCAATAATCATGAATTGAATTTTTTCTAAATCTGAAAACGACTCTTAATCCACATGCAATAAGCCTGTACTTTAGTAAGAAATATGACAATGCATCAGTTTTGAACGGTAAAATCAGTGCTTAAATTTTACTTGTTGAGTGAATGTTCCCTAAGGCCCCGGTTTCCAAAAGTGCTCACAGGATTTTATGCCATATAGGAAGTCCTCAGTATTATAACTGGAACATGTGGTGGGAGACCATGTTAAAGAATTTGAAAGAATTGTTGACTTGCACAGTTATGGATCATTCTTGGGTGCAATTTCAAGGTACCCGAAGGTGTCTCGTTCACCTGTACAATCAATAATACGCAAGTACAAACAAGATGGGAATGTCCAGCTCAGAAAGGAGATGGGTTCTGTGTCTCAGAGATGAACGTACTTTGGTCCAACATGTGCATATCAACCCAAGAACAAAAGCAAAAGATCTTGTGAAGATGCTGGCGGAAGCTGGCAAAATTGTGTCATTATTCACAGGGAAACGAATACTCTATCAATATGGACTGAAAGGTCACTCTGCCAGGAAGAAGCCATTACTCCAAAAGAAACATATAAAAACCAGAATAATGTTTGCAAATGCACACAGGAACAAGGTCGTACATTTCTGGAAACATGTCCTGTGGTCTGTCGAAACAAAAATTTAAATGTTTGGCCATAATGACTCATCCGTTACGTTTTGGGAGGAAAAAAGGAGAGGTATTGAAGCCTAAAACACCATCCACACTGTGAAACAGCAGGGGTGGCAGCATCATGTGAGGGTTTGTTTTGATTGCAGGAGGTGACTGGTAGCACTTCACACAACAAAATAATAGCACATCATGAGGAAAGAAGATTATATAAGCAAAACTTGAAGCCACATCTTCAAGACAACAGTCTAAGAAGTTAAAGCTGCCGGATGGGTCTTCCAGATGGACGATGACCTTAAGCATACTCCAAACTGGTTACAAAGTGAGATTAATGATAACCGAGAGTCAATGTTTTTGATTGCCATCACAAAGGCGCCTCCCTGATCTCAATCCCATATTAAAACGTGTATGGGCAAAGGCTGAACAATGCAGGTGCAAGTCAAGGGGACCTACATACGTTTGTTTCAGTTAACTACCAGTTCCTGTCAGTGAAGGAATGACCAAAAATTTCCCCCACTACAACTAATGTGAGAAGCTTTGTGGAAGGATATCCAAAACGTTTCGATCCAATTCATACAGTTTAATAGGGCAATGCTACCAAAAACTAATGAAATGTATGTAAACTTTTGACATGCAGAAAGATAATAAAAATGTCTTAATAGCCTAAGAAATTCTCTCGTCTCTCAATCTATACCTGGCATTTGGGGCAAATATAAATGATTTTTGGTTCCTAATTGAAACCTAAAATCAGGGAAGGTTTTATTCTTGATTTCAATGTCAGATATTGAGAAAAACAGGCGCATATGTGTCTTATTAAATATAGGAGTTATGTGTTAAACTTCTGGTTTCAACTGTACGTGCAACAGTATGTACCATGTTACTGAAAGCGAACGATCTAAGGCCACAAATCCAATATTGAGATTACTTCATTAATGCTATTGGAAACGCTAAAGGTTTTTGCTTTTTTTTTGTGTGTGTTTGTTTTCTCTCTGTTGAAGCCCTTGGAATTAAAAAGTGTCATCAATCATTTTCTACAGTCTTCACGGGTATCCTTCATGATACGAACTACAGATGCACGCTCTGCTGCTGATGGAGTATCTACTCCGCAATGAGATGTTTTACAAATTTCTCGGGCATGCTACCTAGCTAATAAAAGTGTTATTATTTTCTTCCTCACAGGATATACACAAGGAATATAGATGAGGATCAAGGAAGCAAATCACTTGTGGTTCTTATTTTTAATAAATGCATTTCTCATCTGTCAAAGTAATGAACAGTTAAATGCAGAAACACATCAAGTGACACACCAGTGGACAAGTGTTTCAAGACGGACAAGACCATGCTAATATTTCACATCACTTCTCCTCTTTCCTGCCGAGCCCTGGAAACTGAGCATTTACTAATGCTGTCTGTGTGATAAAGTTAAACAATTTTCTAAAAAGTAGGTTCTTAGGGGTGGGATTTTCTGCTGCCAAAATGATGCAAGTAGTAAGTAAACATGTTCCTTTAATACACAATGGATCCTCTAAACTGCACAAATATTTAATGTAAAATATTGTCTTCTACTATGGGAAAAAGTTCCAAGAATCCCTAATGAATATTTTCTTCTTTCATAAGTTGCATTTGCTTGGCAGTGCCCGGATATGCTCATACCATTGCCTAGCAACAGGTGCCAAGGCTGGCAGGTGGCTATCTTGAATCTCCATGCTCCCATGAAGACAAGCATAGTCACCTCAAATTCTTTAGAAGTGCTTTTAGCACATTTTCATGTTGCTCTACCAGAATTGTTGCAAGGAAATACAGCTGCCAGTCCCCAGTGCTGGATAGAGAGCAATGTATGTATTTTTTGTATTTATTATAATAGCATGTATAATGTAGAGCCAAAAGAATCGGGAACCAGCAGGAGAGATTTTATCTCCCCATTACAGTTTAATTAATGAAACATATTCCAAAAGCATGTAGGTGCTAGCAAGTGAATTAACACAATTGCTAGGCGAGGGTTATATTAGTTTCAGATATTCACATTTAACTAAACAACCAATTAATTGCTTATTAGAGCCTACAGGTTTACAGGGATAATAAAACTTTATAGAGGAAAAAGTCTTGCCGAACATATGGCCAGACATATGCAACTGCTTGCATATACAGCTGCATATGTCTGCCACTGACTGACATAAAAAAATAATAATATATACTGAATGGAATCTTTCTATGTACTTGGTATGGTCAGATCCAGGCATATAGTGACCAGCAGGGCTGGGGAGTCGGAGTCGTGGAGACGGAGCCCATTTTGCAGGAGTCGTTATAAAATGGACCGACTCCGACTTCCAAAATATAAAATAAATTGGTCCAGTTAGTTCTATGCAGTGCCAAGAGCAAGGGGAATTGGGTCTCACCAGTGCTACTGCTCCCATATCTTTAGCATTATCACATGAGGAGCGTAATTGATGACATGGAGCAGGCAATTCCTTTATATCCCGAGCTTGTTAGAGATGTTGCCCTTGTGGTCACCGCTCTGCCACCAACCCAATAGTGTAGAGAGGCCGTTCTCTAGCCTGGAAATAATGAGTTCAGATTTGAGGTCATCTATGAAGGATCTGATGGAGACGATACTATTTTTAGACTCCACAGATGTTATTCAGGATGTTTTTGTTGAAAACTGTTTTTCCCTACCTACTGCAGCATTTTGCGTATTTACAATTTTTTTAAGTTTTTTTGTGTTCTAAAGCTGTATCCAATAAATATGTTTTACAAGCAAAAGGGTATCAATGTTTTGAACTTTTAACTTTCAGACTCCATATCTCACCATCTACCACAGATTTCAATGTGAGACTACCATCATTTTATAGACAATCATCTTGGCTATGTCATACATAACTTTGACCTGCAACTATTGAGCATGTGCTTAGTTCTGCATGTAACTGCATTGTTACTGTTTCGCTCCTGGTGGCTTGACAATCTTTTTCTTCTTGTATTCTACAAATTACAACCTTTTCTCTCATTCCCTAATAGCCAGTGTGTTATTAGGCTGATTCCTAAGTGAAAGGTCACTGGTTCGAGCAGCCATGAAGATGATTTCCCAAGAAAAGAGAAGCAGCATCATCCAGCTCATCGATAGCGTCTCTGAGCCAAGAAAATTGCCAAACTGCATCATGTGAGGCCATGAAAGCTGGAAGAATATGAAATGAAGTCCATTCATACATTCAAAAGCCAAGACGTGAACGTCCACGTAAAATATCAGAGTCAACAAGTCAACTCATCACAATGTCTATCAGTTCTAACGTGACATACACAGCAGTGGAGGTGGCTCATATGCTTCATAAGAGTGAGATCACAGAAGTCCATGCAAGCATCAGGCAAAATGTAATACACAGGTCTGGAATGATGGTCCGAAAAAAGGTGAAGAAGCTGCGACTTCAATCTCACCATAAGAAGCGTTGGTTTGAATATGAAAAATGGAAGATTGGAAACAGGTGATTTGGAGCGATGAGATGAAAGTCAATAGACCGGGCTCTGATGGGTGCAAATCGGTCTTGATGGATCAAGTGAAAAAGGGGCTAATGGATTGAGAAATTGAAGAAACTGTCAGGTTCGGTGGAGGAAGCCTGAGGATATGGGGTTGCTTTACAGCCAAGGATGTTGGATACTTGACCAGGATCGATGTTGATCTCAATGCTGAGCTATATGTGAGTGTCCTATAAGATGAGTTACTTCACACACTTGAGTACTATGACTATGAAAAGGATGACATAGCGTTCCAGCAGGACACCGACTCGAAGCATATGTCAAAGTTGGAGAAGGAATGGTTCAATGACAATGAAGTAGAGTTGCTGCATTGGCCTTCACAGTCCCCAGACCTCAACTCAATCTAATACTTGTGGGTAGAGTTGAAGAAAAAGCTGCATTCATACCCAAGTCCAGTCTGCACTAACATTGGGAATGTGTAAAAGAGAACTGGGATCGGATTTTGGTCAAGACATGCTTGAATCTGATCCAGAGCCCAGAAGGATTCAGGCAGTGCTGAAAGCCAAAAGTGGATTTACCAAATACTATCAAGATAATAAAAATTAACATTTTGATTTTTAGGTGCAAAACAGTAACAGTGCAGGTACATGACAAGAATCTGCAGAACTAACAAGATGCTAAATGTTTGCCAATCAAATTTATGTATAAGATCGGTAAGAGGATGGTCTATAAAATTATGGGAGTCTCACGTTCAAAGCTATAGTGGATGGTAATATATGGAGACTGAAATTCACAAGGTCAGAAAATTGTTACTATTTTGCTTGTCAGTGTATGTTCTACCTAAATAGCTTGATTATTGTATAATAAGGTGATAAAAAGCCTGATGTTACCATTTTACTACAGTAAAGTTATCACTTAAACGTGCGCCATGTATGAGGAAGTCATGGAAATTGAGGAGTTGGAGCTTTGGCTTACTGACTCCACAGCCCTGATTGCCAGTACTTGCCTGTTACTCTTTACTTCCCTCTGGTGGTGGCTGCAAGAACACCGAATTATACCATTTAAAAGGGTTGTGTCACTACAATGATTAGCTTTCAATATGTAGGGACAGGTAATTGAAGACTTTTCCTAAATACCCTAGTCTTTTGACTTTTCCCTGGTCAAAAAATAAGAGAGATTTCATCTGCTCTGAGTGAACACAGGTTTCTCTGATTACCATAACTTCTCTCCCCTTCTCTCTCTTTGCTCTTTGTCTTATCTGAGAGAAGGGGGTGACGTCACCACAGCACGGACAGCAGCTTGAGAACAGAGTGTGTTATCTCTAGCAAACAAAGGAGATTAATTACTTTTGATTGTTAACTTTGAGCTCTGTAGCCTTCTGTACTATAGATTACATCACCAGTCATGTTAGTGCAATTAGAAGAGCTGGGAATATGGCGCTGATATGCTGATCACTGCTATAGAACCACCTGCAGCATAGCCAGGAAGAGTGAGGAAGCATGAATCTAAAGCTGCCTGTGGCTCTGTGAAACAGCATGTTGAGGCAACCCCTTTAAGGGTATGTTCATACAACACACCTTTTCTTCACAAACATTTGGCATGAAATGTATTGCAGCAATCTGAAATAATACCCTCAGATTCTGGCCATGGACTTTCATTTTGTTGTGATATTTAAGCACTGTCTTAAATATGGATCAGCCCTATCACCTGGACATGGAATCTGATTGATGTCACTTCTTTTCTGTGGCACAGAATCCCATTAAATCTTTGTTAGAATCAATTTTAAAAAAAAACTATTTCTTTGGAAGTGATTTGGAGGTCTGTTATCAGAAAAAAGTAACCCTATTATAAAGATAAATTAAGAAATTAATTGGCACAAAAGTTTGGATTTTCTCTACTTTCATGATAGAAAAGAACGTTGGTGGTCAAGCACTTTATATACATTGAAACCTATTTGTTCAATAATAGTTTTTTTGAATAAGTCTCTGTAAAGAACGTTGGTGGTCAAGCACTTTATATACATTGAAACCTATTTGTTCAAGAATAGTTTTTTTTGAATAAGTCTCTGTTCAGTTTAACATTGGTACGACTAAACTGGTAAAAAATACCTTGGGTTTCAGAATGTTCTGAACCCAAATTTTTAGTCTATCCCTAAATAAAACCATAACACAAAGGGGCTGTTTACACGGCACAGGACAAATATCAGTAGTTTTTTTCAGTCCGTGCACACGGCCACAGGGGGACGGCTTTTCTCTGCGATTAGGGACGAGAGAAAAGCCCTGCCCCTTCACATAGACATGTTCATATTACGCCTGAACACCGGTCGGAAGAATGAACATGTTCTATGTTTTTCGGACTGCCGGGCGAAAAACCCGTGAAGGGTTTTCCATAAAGGCCCATTTAAAAGTTTTCACCCAGTTTGCAGACGGTTTTGAAAAACATCTGAAAAACCGGGTTAAAACCCGTGACGTGGGGACAAGCCCTAACCCTAAGCTGCGGTAAGGTAATTTTTACTGTTCCCAGTCTAGCACTGGTTCCAGCATAGTGCCTTTTCCAGTCCAGTGTCACTTCCTGTTTGATGTCACTTCCAGTCACTATAACATCAGGGTAACCCCTAGGCCATGATAACCAGAAATGACAGAATATTAGGAGCAGTGCCAGACCAGAATCACCAGTTGCGTTTTTCCATAAAAACCCATGAAATCTCTAACTCCAATTTATGGATAGGATTACCTGCTCTACCCATGGCCCTCAAAATGATTTCTGTCAGCCTGCAAAATGTTTAGGGCTCATCCCCCGGCATAGGACAAATACCGGCCGGTTTGCCGGCCAGTATTTGTCCTGTTTTGTGGCCGTCCCCACGTCTGCAGGGGGGATGGCTTTTCTCCGTGATGAGCGGAGAAAATCCCTCCCCCTTCACATTGAGAAGCACAGCTTCCATCCGAAAACTGGACAGAAGATTGTGCTTGCTCAATGTTTTTCCGCCGTACCGCCAGCGGCAAAACCCTCCGACGGAAAACCCGTGCATGGGGGTTTGCTGCACCAGTTTTCCATAGAGCACAATTGTGCTCATTTTCGGCTAGTTTTTCAGGCAGCCTGAAAAACCGCAAACCGGCTGAAAAACCGGCCGAAAACCCTTGCCGTGGGGACATGGCCTTAGACTCAACAGAACAGTCCAGCTTCATGAATAGAGGTGGTGGTTCATGTGCAACTCTCTCCATTTATTTTTATGACAGTTTCAAATACAACCAATCGCACTTGCTCAGCTGTATTAGGTGAGAGCAGAGACAGTCATACATGTGTGGACATCTCTATTCTCTGGGACTGGACTGAAGAGGTTTAGCTTATTTTATTTCTGGTCTCTATCTAGTGTCAAATTGTTTGAGTCTTGGGTTATGGTAAATTTTTGTTCACCAAAATTCAATACACCCCACCAAAATCAAAGCACTTTCACAATGAGCCGAATCAAAAATACAACACAACTCATAAATATGTAATATAAACTGGGTCTGACCAGGCACAATAGTCTTCATGCATGGCTAGATTATTATTAATAGCTGTATCAATAAAATGGGAAGTTTCAATGGCGGCACTCAGTGTCCTTATTACTTTTTTCCGGGTCTCTAAACAGAAACACTGCTCTTTTTAAACATGAGGAGCTTCAAAACTCCTTTGCACTCTGCAGAGGAAAAAAACACTGAGAACATCTGTAAAGAGTAAAAAAAATAAAATAAAATTCGTAGAAATCAGGGATCAAGAATGGAACTTTCAGCTGATGAGGATTTTCATCTGAACACATAGAGTCCTTCTCTGAAAACTTTATATACTATATATTAGGTGAGACATCAAATAACCAGGAGATGCCCAGGATAATAAGGGAGGCTGTAGACACATATGAAGTAACATGTTGCTGGAAGATGAAAAAGATAAAAGAATCAAGGATGGATGTGGCTGGTAAATCAATTCAATGGATTGAAGTAGAAAGATGACATATACTCCTATCACAAAATATTCTTAGTACCTGATAAAAAAAATAGACCCCAGAAAACTGGCAACCACTTAGTCTGGTTGAAGTCCTCAGGTGGGCTAGTTTTTTAGTTGTCACATCTCTTCCAATAGACACTTTTATTCTTAAAATAGTAGCTTGACAACCAAAATTCTTGGTATTTACTATTACTGTTTCTTCTGTGCAGCTATTTTTTTCTGCTTGGCCTACTGTGTACCGATGAGGAACAATAACTTTTTAAAGGGGTGTCTCTGTTCTGGTTAAAATCCTCAGTCTCGTTTTTCAAGACTCTTTGAAGGGTACAGCAGTGATATATAGAGCAACATATATGAATATGGCTGCGCCAGAATTCTGGCGTCAAAAAGCTGTAGTAGACAGTTGTATAGATGTATGAATAGGCATACTACAAAATTTGGCATGTTAAATGACTCCCTAGACACTTTTCAGCGTGCCAAAGTTTTGGGGTGTTCATAAACTTAGACACATTTCTGATTCTTTGACGCCAAAACTTTGGCGCCGAACAGTTAGAACAGCCAGACCAGGGTAAAGGTGGTGCCTGAGTCAGATGTGTGGTATTGGCTCTACATTGTCCTGTATGTATGACCTGCAGAAGAACAGACCAGAGCAAAGGTGGTGCCTGAGCCAGACTTGTCGTATTGCCTCTATACTGCCCTGTATGTATGACCTGCAGGGGAACAGCGAGCCAAGGGTAATGGTGGTCCCTGAGCCAGACTTTTCGTATTGCCTCTATACTGCCCTGTATGTATGACCTGCAGAAGAACAGCCAGACCAGGGTAAAGGTGGTGCCTGAGCCAGACTTGTGGTATTGGCTCTACACTGCCCTGTATGTATGACCTGCAGAAGAACAGCCAGACCAGGGTAAAGGTGGTGCCTGAGCCAGACTTATGGTATTTGCTCTACACTGCCCTGTATGTATGACCTGCAGAAGAGCAGCCATAGCAGGATAAAGGTGGTGCCTGAGCCAGACTTGTGGTATTGGCTCTACACTGCCCTGTATGTATGACCTGCAGAAGAACAGCCAGACCAGGGTAAAGGTGGTGCCTGAGCCAGACTTATGGTATTGGCTCTACACTGCCCTGTATGTATGACCTGCAGAAGAACAGCCAGAGCAGGATAAAGGTGGTGCCTGAGCCAGACTTGTGGTATTGGCTCTACACTGCCCTGTATATATGACCTGCAGAAGAACAGCCAGACCAGGGTAAAGGTGGTGCCTGAGCAATACTTGGGGCATTGGCTCTACACTGCACCTATATGTATGACCTGCAGAAGAACAGCTTCATACATTCTAGCGCAGTCTATACTACCTTAAAGCGATTTAGAACTGGTCTATAAGCACCAAAATTCATACATGTCGCCCATAGAGTAGAAATGTGCCAGAGAAGCACTAGAGAGACTTTTTATTTCCTAAAGAATGTCTAACTTGACTATTGAGAAAAAGACACCGATGTTCTTTATATATCGATAAATTACCAATTTTTAAATGCCTCATCATATTTGAGAATTGTATCTTACTAGGAATCTTTCCCTACTATTATGTTTTAGACACTTATAGATATAAAAAATTATGGAGCAGCTTAAGTAATCATGCAGTACTTGACTCTTGATGTATGATAAATTTGGTTCATCTTGTCTATTTTTCATACCAACTATTGCTTTGCACCAAAATTCTATGCCAATGACTATGGATATTTTTTCTTATTTTAAGTCACATCCCTTCCATCAAAGCTACTTCCATTGTCATGAAAGCAATGCTCTCTTGATCTATGAACAGAAGAAATTTTATAAAAGACATAGGGGGACATGTATGAACCAGGCGCCAACTTGCCAGTTTTGACTGTTTTTAATAGTGTACGATATTACAGTACGTATAAAAGTATCTCATAACACTTTATAAATGTGTCCCATTCTATGCCAAAAATAGTCTCAGCCATGCCACTTTGAAACTGGTATGGATTTGTACGACAGTTACACGCCAAAGTTTGGTGCATTCTTGCTGCATTGTATGACTTTAGAGTGACACGTTTCCCACATTCGTAGGTGTCGTGTCTGGCACTGATTTTGCTAAGTTTTGGCATACAATGGTTCGTACATCTATATGACAGTTTGACTCAAAGCATGTAAAAAAATTGTGCAGCCCCATTCATGAAGGTCGTCCATAGTAAATGTGCCTTAAAGGGAATGTGTCATTAAAAATTAGTCATTGTTTAAGTCCCATTTTTATGTTACTATATTTACTATTTTTCCATAGGCAAACTTTAACTCTATCAGTTCTCTATCTATTAAACACTAAAACGTAACTTTTATTATATCTAACTCTTAACCTCTATACACACTATTTAAAAACCTGATCTCTATTCTCATCCTTTAACCCTTTTTGCTTCTGAAAGAGGGAATAACTCCCTTTCTATCATCAAGTCTGGTGGAACCCCACCTATTAACAGGAGAGCCTTATATCTATAGCAAAGTACTAGCTTCAGTAAGGGATCCCAAGCCAACTACTTGGGCAGTCGTCCCTAATCTCATAGACACAGAACAAATAAGGCCCCCTTGTGACACCGTCTGCAGCAGGTGACACTTGTAGACAGAGGTGAGAGATCACAATTTAAAACGTCATGCCTGACCTCGCCGAGTGTCACCTGCTGCAGACGGTGTCACAAGGGGGCCTAATTTGTTCTGTGTCTATGAGATTAGGGACGACTGCCCAAGTAGTTGGCTTTGGATCCCTTACTGAAGCTAGTACTTTGCTATAGATATAAGGCTCTCCTGTTAATAGGTGGGGTTCCACCAGACTTGATGATAGAAAGGGAGTTATTCCCTCTTTCAGAAGCAAAAAGGGTTAAATGATGAGGATAGAGATCAGGTTTTTAAATAGTGTGCATAGAGGTTAAGAGTTAGATATAATAAAAGTTACGTTTTAGTGTTTAATAGATAGAGAACTGATAGAGTTTAAGTTTGCCTATGGCAAAATAGTAAATATAGTGATCAAAAGTCACGCTTTGTTCTCTTGCGAGATTCCCAATTTTTTGGAGTTCATGTGACCATTTTTATGTTAAACACATTTTTTAGGAATTTTGGGTTGTTTTTTTCTTTTTCATTTTTCATATCACTTTCAAATTTTTGTAATAATTCTTGAGTCTTGCAATTTTCACTTTGGCCACTAGGCCTTGTTTGCATTGCTTTAACAGCAGTCAGAGAGATGCTTTACAGCAGCTTCATGCACATAGGAGACTTAAGACTGACTCAGTCCCCTTGACTTCTATAGGAGAGTTTTTTAGTCATGCACTGTGACCTGGGAAGAAATCGGTGTGCAGGGAGGTGAAAGGGTGAACTGTGACATCTCCTCTTGTGACTGGTGGATCCTGTGTTATCTATTCACATTGGTGTCTCCTTTCAGTTTGACCGTCTTTGTGCTGATAATGAGCAGAAAACTGAGAATCTTTCTATACAGAACAGGAAGTGTGAGACAATTATCAGGCTTAGTGGCCAAAGTGAAAACTGCATGACTTAAGAATTATTAAAAAAATATTGAAAGTAATATGGAAAATTAAAAAATATATATATCCAAAAATTCTTAAAAAATGTGTTGAACATAAAAATGTGAGTTAAACAATAAGTCATTTTTGATAACACATTCCCTTTAAACAAGATGCAAATTTGACATACCGTATATTGATTAGTTTACAATAAGGTCTAAGTTCAAACTGCCTTCTCTGTTTATAAATCTTGGTTATCTCTAAGGTACAAAACCATCTTCCTGAAAAGTCTGACTGCTATAAAAATGTCAGCATTATCTTTGATGGATTTAGAGCTTTCCCCATTGGTACTAATTATAAGATTATAAAGTGATTATTTGTGGGATATAAAGGTTTATGTTCTTTTTTTCCATGGATGTTTTCATTGTTGTCAGTCTGTTGAGGTTTTTAGTAATTTTGACAACAAGAATAGTGCAATCTGCAGTGCTATTTTTGCTAATCACATTTCCAGAATCCTGACAGAAACGCAAAGAAATCCATTCAAGGTCAATGGGTTACATCAGGTACCTATAAAATGATGTATCTGGAGTAGCTCAATGTTGGACTTGGGTGCCTGGGGCCCACCAGTGGATCCACCACTGGAGTTGATTCTTGGGGCCCCCAGTGAAGTTGATTCTTGAGGCTTACCCCACAGCTACTAAATATTACTGCATACACTACACATGACTCTTGCTTTTTGCCTCTTTTTCTCTGACTTTCTCCCTGAAAAGCAGCTCCAGGGCTACCATGCCAAGCGGCCCACCAGGTTCTTTCCTGTTCCCCTGTAGGCCAGCCCCAGCCTGGCTTTGTTCTAAGACAGTATTTCTAATTAACATGCATACTTCACCTTGCTTCAATATGAAGACTGTGTTGTGGCCAGGTCTCAGAACAAGAGCCTGAAACCATGAGGTCAGTACTAGGTTTGACTAGGTTTGTACATGGTATTTTCCAAATGAGGTGCCAGAAGTGATAAACAGAAGAAGAAGGTTGTACAAATCTCAGGTTTACACAATACAAAAGTACATATAAAAGTCAAGGCAGGCAGCGATCCAAAAGAAGAGTCAAGTAACAGCATAGCTCAAATCCAACACTGACCATCTGACATAGGCTTGTCCCATAAATATCAGCCACAGTACAGATGATGACGTCAGAATACAGATTAACTTGTCTTCAAGCAACTGTCTAATACATCTGATGTGCTGGATTTCTAAGCAGTATTTTTTTTTATCCCAATGACGGTGTCCCAAATTGGACCTTTGGCCATAAAAGTATGATCAGGAGAGTCTAGCAATAGGCACTAACGGCAATCTATATTTAGCTTTAAATATTCTACTTTGGCTTAATGTTACTTTTATAGGGTTGTCTGGTTGTTAAAAAAAATAAAAAACACTTCTCACTTCTTTGATCCCCTCTGAACCAGCACAGATGCTCCAGTGGTGTCCACTGTTTTCTGGATACAAACTACTTGTGATTACATTGCATACTGCATATGAGCACTACTAACAATTTGTGACCTCAGCTGTCTTATATCATTCTATTCTAATTAGTAGGGTCCCTAATCAGATTTTTTTTTTTTTTTTTTTTTAAAGGGCCCACTGATATAGCTTAAGATGGGATCTGATAATGAACATATGTGGAGATGGTGGGGTTTTGGATATAACTTATGGCTTCCCGCCTGACATGCTGAGCAGTCTTGTCAGCAGTATGGCCTGTGACTGCTGATGTCAGTGATTGGCAGCATTTCCATGTGCAATGTAATGGTAAACAAAGACCAGTGGGGGGCATCACTGACACATCCTCAATGTATTGGCAGGGGGGGTTGTAGGGTTCTGTTCTCTTATATTAAAACTTTTATGTTTTTTATTCTTCAAAAAAAAAAAAAGAGGCAACCTCTTTAAGTATGTTTCCTTATAGACAGAACTGCTCAATGTCTATTATGTGATAAAAACTCTGTAACTGCTCTTATTGGGCAATATAATGTTCCCTACAGTTTTCCCTCTTGTAATTGCTCCCTATAACTCCTACAGCATCTTATATTCCTTCTTATAGCTAATTATTTTGCTGAATGTACAATATAGCTATCAATGCTCCCCATATCTCTCCTTCATGTTCTATATGACCCCTCTAGGACATTACTTACTGCTTCACTCAAGCTTTTCCTATCTACTAATATTCTGTATTCTTTCACTGCATCATAAAGCAGCTCCCTAAAACTCTGTAATTCTCCTGGGCTGTTCAGTCACTCTGTCTACCCAGCATTATTACTGTTCTCTTGGAAAGAAATCGGAGATAAATCTGCATTGTGTTAATTAGATTCCTCTGCAGTCTGCAGCATTTGCTATTAATTCAATTAGCCGAGCGTTTGTTACACTTGCAGTTTCTAATCGAATGATTTCTTTGTTCATGGTGGAAATTCTACTCGGGATTTAGTTTATTAAGTTTGGTTTGTGCTTTTCTTCCCTACCTGCCAAGATTCAATCAATGTTATCAAATCACATATCTACCTGCAATTTAAAATACTGTGCAACACACAGTAAATATATAGTACATACATTATCTGTTTTTTTAATAAGCAACAGAAGATTAAAGAAATGAACACTTTTT
>JAODAL010035113.1:0-43350 GCA_025379985.1 Phyllomedusa bahiana | reverse complement strand
AAAAGGGATTTTACTGTAAGAGCATGAGAGTGGAACTCTCTGCCAGAGGAATTGTCATGGTGAATTCAATAACAGAGTTCAAAAAGGGTTTGGATGCATTTCTGGAGCATAATAATATAAAAAGTTATAGTGTCTAGGATTCTGGAGAGGGGTCATTGATCCAGGGATTTTTCCGATTGCCAGATTGGAGTCGGGAAGGAATTTTTCCCTAAAATGAGGACAATTGGCTTCTACCTCATTGGGGTTTTTTGCCTTCCTCTGGATCAACACCTTAGCACAACAGGCTGAACTGGATGGACGTCTCGTCTTTTCGGCTTTACAAACTATGAAACTATGAAATACAACCCCTCTCTTCGACGATTCAAATCACTTTCCTGTTTGTGCCTTTTGCATTGAACTACATATAGCTATTTATAGCATGTCCGACAGCATACAGCTCTGGGGTCTTGTCCACCGGTGGGTGAATTGCCGGGTCACGTCCTTGTCCTCCTGTATATTAAACACAAAAATATACACTTGTTATCAGAGGTGTAGCTTGAAACTCTTGGGCCCTAGTGCAAAAAGTGATATGGGCCCCCCAGCTACCATGTGCCACTTACAATGCTGGTGTCTCCCTATGTGGCAGGAGGGCTTTTGGGCCCCCTCAGGCTGCAGGGCCCAGTAGCGGCTGCTACTTCTGCACTCCCTGTAGCTACACCCCTGCTTGTTATACATAGCAAGAGACTGTAAAACTAGAGAGCTACAATGCTTCTGTACATAATATCTGGAATGACAATGTGCCAATTATAGGGTATCACTGTACTTAAAATTGTGTTTAATTACAAGTCTTGGCAGCTTTGTAGAATTGCAAAAATAAAAACAAGTCTTGACAGCTTTGCTCACAGACTATATTGACTTTAGCGAAAGAGAATGTTGCCTTCAAATTTACATCATATAAAATGCAATAGATATGAATGTAAGCAAAATAATTGCCCAAAGTCTTTTTCAGATAAGTCAGGGAGCATTGTATCATGTTGATTTGTAAGCCGTGTACTGAGGTGGGCTTCCCAGAATACAGCTAAGTCACAGACAAGAGAAACGACTCCAACACCAGTTCAGACTAACACATATTTTTACTGAAATCTGAATAAAAAGGGGTATTATCCGAATACCTCATGAACACGTACACATAGACACAAACCGGAACCTTTGTGCTACGTGGTGAGCGAGCGTACAATATCCTCTGGATTCAGCAATGTTTTAGCTATCAGCGGACTGCTATTTACCTAATGAAAACCTTAGATAACTGGAATTATAGTGTAGATGCGTATTTCAGGAGCGCACGCGCTGTAGCACAAGGATTTATAAACCTCCAAAAGTACCCGCTATTCCCAGACTACTATTAACCAATTAAAGATCTCCCCAACAAGAAACAACGAACAAAATTACCAACACTGGTGACAGTCTCACGCGGACATTATTTCCGGAAATGTCCATTTAAGGCCTGACTCTAGATAAGACCATAACTAATCTGTCTACAGGCATAACCAATGTCCTTTTTCTGGCTGGCGTGCAAGCTTACTGGGCCCAGGTATTTACAATTTTTCGGGTGGGATTTCCTTCTGTCAACATCTGATGTCGCAGATGACGTTCACTCCACTTTAACACTTCACATCTAACCGCGATGAGACAGCAGATAACTTCCACTGATTTCCACAGGATTCAGTCCCTGGCATACACACTGACAGCTGTACTTCTGATTAGCAGGAAAGTTCCTGAGAGAGAGTAAGGGCCCATTTACATGGCAATGGACAAATACCGGTTGGTTTATCCGCGCCACGGGGGGGAGGGGGGGGCAGCTTTTCTCCGCGATGAGTGGAGAAAAGCCCTCCCCCTTCACATTCACTTGCACATATTCTATCCGAAAACCGGACGGAAGAATGTGCATGTTGAATGTTATTCAGCCGGCTTGCGGGCGTAAAACCGCCGTTGGGAAAACCTGTGCAGTGGGGACTGCTACACGGGTTTTCCATATGAGCCCATTGTGCTCGTTTGCGGACGGTTTTTCAGATGGTCTGCAAAGCCGCAAACCGTCTGAAAAATCGGCCTCAAACCCGTTAACTTTGTTAATCTTCTCTCTCTGACACTCTGACTCACTCTATCCCAGACAGACAAAACCAGCTCACAAACTGACTGTTTTTCTTTAACTGACCCTTTAGCTATATTTACAGCCCCTCCCCTGTCAGCTTATCTTATTGGACAGCAGTACAGATCTTTCCAGAACGGGCTGTAGAGTGTGTCAAGCCTGTAACTGCTGCATAATTACCTGTTTAAGTAAACACTTGACTCTTTAACTCATGTCAAAACTTCAGAACAGCAGAATGCAATGTAACAGACCGGAATCATCAATTATACATCAGATAATGGCTCCCAGTAAGAAAAACAGTGGGGCCAGTCTACCAACCTACATGCCACCTCAATAGAGGTTGGTGTCCTCACCAAACCTCCCCATACAAACTCATCCTGTGCATAGTGCTGAGGGGTTACTCTGGCATTGGACCTAGGTGTCCTACGTGAAGGCACAAACTCAAAGGCCTCAAACGTATCTTCTGGCGGAACAGCTGTTGGCTGTATATGTCTCGTCCTGGGTGGCAAACTCACCACATCTGGAACCTCACTTGAGGGCTGCACAGGGACAATCCACCACCCTTCATCTAAAAGGATTCCCCTCGTATTCTTGACAGGGCCAGGTACATCCTTCACGGCCACAGACTCCCCAAAGTTGCAGCGCCTCAGTATATTATAGGGCAAGTTCCGTGAAGGTTCTCCAGTCCCTATCGGCTTCACTTCATAGACTGGGAAGGAAGGATCTACTCTTCCCTTTACCATACATGGGACCGCCTCCCACCATCCAACTTCCCTAATGGCTCTTGACCATCACTCAGTTGCCCAGGGCATACAGCCCACAGATTCATCTATTACACTTCTCCTCTTTCTTGTAATCTTTTAATATGTTCCCCACCTGTACCACCATAGCTACATGCTAAAGTACCTAAAGTATTGAACATAGCTATTATTCTAGCTAATAATAATAGTAATAAAAAATCTTTATTTATATAGCACCAACGTATTCTGCAGCAAATTACTCATGTACAGAAAAAAGCAAACATTACATAGTAACAAAGCTATTATTAACAAATCAAACAAGAAGAGTAAGGACCCTGCTCGCAAGAATTTACAATCTATGTGGGAATAAGGGTGGGACACAAGCTGAGGAGTGCTTAGTTTACACAGTGGTTCAGCTATCTTTCATTCTTTCATAAATACTAGTATTACGCACAAGAGTGGATAAATTTGCTACCCAGTCAGTACATCTATATACAGATAAGTGGATGTTAGTACCGTAGTGCATGAAGTGTTAAAAATGTGTGTGACTGAAAGCAGGGATTTAGCAATAAGGAATCTTGGCCAGTCTGCCTAAGAATGTGTGTTTTCAGATTAAGAGAGTGCTATTAGTTTGCCTGATTTTATGGGCTAGCACATTCCACAGAATTGGTGCAGCACACGCAAAGTCTTGAAGGCTAGCACGGGAGATGTTTGATGATGAAGGCATTTAATCTAAGATCATGAGCAGAAGACTGAGTTTAGGAAGGGTGGCAGGCAGATATGAGGGAGGAGATGTAAAGGGGTGCAGCACTGTCGAGAGCTTTATGGGTGACAGTGACTAGTTTATGTTATATTCTGTACTGAATAGGCAACCAGAACTGTGCATTATGCAGGTTAGATGCATCATAATAGAAGCTTGAAAGAAATATGAGCCTGGTTGATGCACTTAGGACAGATTGGAGAGGCTTGAGTTTACATAGAGAGAGACTGGTAAGCAAGGAGTTACAGTAGCATTGATTGAATCGTTCGAGAAAAGTTAAGATCAAGATCGAGACTTGCATTAGACGCGCCACACCATTTTCACTTTGACTTTAAGCTGTTCCTGCACTTTTGGCGGTCATCCAATCGGTGCAGAACACAGAGAGGGGTCAAAAACGTCACCACTGAGGGTTTAGGCATCTCATTGGGTGCTAAAATCACATGACCCTGTTATGTGTATGTCACTATTTTTCCTGGTTAACGCCATTTGCTGTTCACTCTCTGAACTGAGCGCACAACTCCCTTTTAGTCTGCTCTCTATCAGTCTGCAGGCACACTATTTCTCAGTGACTTTAGCCAGCAAAAGCTGCTAGTTAGATTAGTTAGGGCTGGGGGTACAGCAAGCTTAGGGAATCATAGACAGCAATAGTTAGGGATTTTTATATTGCTGACTGCATCTTTCCCATCTTTACTTTGAGTGCTCAAATGTTCATTGTTCCAGTATTGGGGAGACAGCTAGTGCACAAGACACCGTTAGGAAATCTGCTCTAAAAAGAAATTGCTTTGATATACTGATTTCTTGCTGAAAATCTGTTTACGTGCCCAAAAGGTTATTGTTCCAGTTTTGGAGGGACAGCTAGTGCACAAGACACCATTAGGAAATCTGCTCTGAAAAGAAATTGCTTTGATATACTGGTTTCTTGCTGCAAATTTGATTCCGTGCTCAAAAGTTCACTATTCCAGTTTTGGAGGGACAGCTAGTGCACAAGACACCATTAGGAAATCTGCTCTAAAAAGAAATCGCTTTTATATACTGGTTTCTTGCTGAAAATCTGATTTTTGGCCCAAAAGTTTATTGTTCCAGTTTTGGGCGGACAGCTAGTGCACAAGACACTATTAGGAAATCTGCTCTAAAAAGAAATTGCTTTGATATACTGGTTTCTTGCTGAAAATCTGATTCCGTGCCCAAAAGTTCATTGCTCCAATTTTGGAGGGACAGCTAGTGCACAAGACACTATTAGGAAATCTGCTCTAAAAAGAAATTGCTTTGATATACTGGTTTCTTGCTGAAAATTTTATTCCGTGCCCAAAAGTTCATTGTTCCAGTTTTGGGGGGACAGCTAGTGCACAAGACACTGTTAGGAAATCTGCTCTAAAAAGAAATTGCTTTGATATACTGGTTTCTTGCTGAAAATCTGATTCCGTGCCAAAAGTTTATTGTTCCAATTTTGGAGGGACAGCTAGTGCACAAGACACTATTAGGAAATCTGCTCTAAAAAGAAATTGCTTTGATATACTGGTTTCTTGCTGAAAATTTTATTCCGTGCCCAAATGCTCATTGTTCCAGTTTGGGGGGGATAGCTCGTGCACAAGACAGCATTAGGAAATCTGCTCTAAAAAGAAATTGCTTTGATATACTGGTTTCTTGCTGAAAATTTTATTATGTGCCCAAAGGCTCATTGTTCCAGTTTGGGGGGGATAGCTAGTTGTCACGGTTCACGCCGCGGTTCCCTGCCTTGGGCCGTCGGCGTGTCGTGCCTTCCTGTACTTACCTGTCCTGTCCTGTCGCTTCCTGGGACCTGTCGGTGCACTGTGCCTCCTATGGCGTGCGCGCGGCAGCTTCCTGCCTATTTATTAGGTTCCTGTTCTATGCACCTTCCTCTTCATCTCTCACCTCTGGCTTTAAGAGGAAGTCCTTGCCCTTACTCTGGGTCAGTTCATTGCAGTCTGTTGCAGTCTCTTGCTGTGTCCAGCTGCTTCCCATCTTGAGCTCCTGCCAGCATCTCAGGTCTGCTGTTGGAGATGTTAACCCCTGAGTTGCTGGTCCAGTTGCTGCTTCCCATCTGAGCTCCTGGCCATCTGTCTGTTGTCTCCTGTGTCTGCTGTATCCTGTCGTGTTCCTGTCCTGTATGTGCTCTCCTGTTCCTGATGTATCCTGCAGTGTTCCCTAGTCTGTACCTGCTGTGTTACCCGTCCAGTTCCTGCCATATCCTGTGGTGCTATGTGTATGTTTATCCCTCCTGTATCCTGCTGCACATGTTCCTGTGTTCCTGTATAACACTACCTGTATTCCTGTCCTGCACATCGGTTGTCACTGCAGGTAGCCATGTCAGGGGTAGCGACCTGGGGGTCCCCGCAGCAAAGTCCATCCCGCATTGCGGCGGGCTCTGGCAAAGACCAGGGGCCCCGGAGACTCCGCTCCCTGGTGTGGTCCTCCAGCTAACACCTCGCCTGCGGGGATCACATAGGATCCACACCCGGATGTCAGCGGTCGGCGCCTCAGTATACGTTTGTCATCGCCCGACCGTTACACTAGTGTACAAGACACCATTAGGAAATCTGCTCTAAAAAGAAATTGCTTTGACATACTGGTTTCTTGCTGAGAATTTGATTCCGTACCCAAAAGTTCATTGTTCCAGTTTTGGGGGGACAACAAGTGCACAAGACACCGTTAGGAAATCTGCTCTAAAAATAAATCGCTTTGACATACTGGTTTCTTGCTGAAAATCTGATTCTGTGCCCAAAATTTCATGGTTCCAATTTTGTGGGGACAGCTAGTGCACAAGACACCGTTAGGAAATCTGCTCTAAAAAGAAATCACTTTGATATACTGGTTTCTGCTGAAAATTTTATTCTGAGCCCAAAGGTGCATTGTTCCAGTTTTGGGGGTACGGGTAATGGAGAAAAGACCTTTAGCAAATCTCCAATAGAAAGAAATCTATTTAAAATACTGGTTGCTTGCTGCAAATTTTATTGAGTGTCAAAAAGGTCATTTGTGCTGGTTTGGGTGTCCAGCTACTGTCGAAGACACCGTTAGTAAATGTCCTATCTAAGAAATCTTATTTCAAATAGTAATGGCGTCTTGAAAATTTTATTGAGTGTCAAAAAGGTCATTTTTGCTGGTTTCTGGGTAGAGCTGTTGCATAATACACTATTAGCAAATATCCTATAGAAAGAAATCTATTTAAAATAGTGGTTGCTTGGTGAAACTTTTATTGAGTGGCCAAAAATTCATTTTTCCACTTTTGGGGATACAGTTCTTGCATAACAGAGCTTTACCAAATCTCCCAAAGAAAAAAATCCATTTCAAATATATGTTTGCTTGCTTCAAATTATTTGGATTGAAGAAAAGTTCATTTAAATATATTTTAAATATTGGTTGGTTGTTGAAAGTTAAACTGAGTGGAGAAAAGTTCTTTTTTAACAGTTTTGGAGGTGAAATACCTTTCAAATATACCGTGTGTTATTGTCTTACGGATATATATCCAGGAAATAGAGTTCTCTCTGTTGCTAAATCTTACAATGCCAAAAAGTGTAATTTTGGCAGATTTTAAGTCCACATAACGCTGAAATATACCAGTACGTTATTGTGATCCACATATACAGTGGGGGAAAAAAAGTATTTAGTCAGCCACCAATTGTGCCAGTTCTTAAGCCACCACTTAAAAAGATAAGAGAGGCCTGTAATTGACATCATAGGTAAACCTCAACTATGAGAGACAAAATGAGAAAACAAATCCAGAAAATCACATTGTCTGATTTGGAAATAATTTATTTGCAAATTATGGTGGAAAATAAGTATTTGGTCAGTAACAAAAGTTCATCTCAATACTTTGTTATATATCCTTTGCTGGCAATGACAGAGGTCAAACATTTTTTGTAAGTCTTCACAAGGTTGGCACACACTGTTGCTGGTATGTTGGCCCATTCCTCCATGCAGATCTCCTCTAAGAGCAGTGATGTTTTGGGGCTGTCGCTGGGCAACAAAGACTTTCAACTCCATCCAAAGGTTTACTATGGGGTTGAGATCTGGAGGCTGGCTAGGTCCCTTCAGGACCTTGAAATGCTTCTTATGAAGCCACTCTTTCATTGCCCTGGTGGTGTGCTTGGGATCATTGTCATGCTGAAAGACCCAACCACGTTTCATCTTCAATGCCCTTGCTGATGGAAGAGTTTGCACTCAAAATCTCACGATACATGGCCCCATTCATTCTTTTATGTATACGGATCAGTCGTCCTGGTCCCCTTGCAGAAAAACAGCCCCAAAACATGATGTTGCAACCCCCATTGCTTCACAGTGGGTATGGTGTTCTTTGGAGGCAATTCAGCATTCTCTCTCCTCCAAACAAGACGAGTTGTGTTTATACCATATAGTTTTACTTTGGTTTCATCTGACCATATGACATTCTCCCAATACTCTTCTGGATCATCCAAATGCTCTCTAGCAAACTTCAGACAGGCCCGGACATGTACTGGCTTAAGCAGGGGGACACTTCTGGCACTGCAGGATCTGACTCCCTGGCGGTGTAGTGTGTTACTGATGGTAGCCTTTGTTATGTTAGTCCCAGCTCTCTGCAGGTCATTCAGTAGGTCCCCCCGTGTTGTTCTGGGATTTTTGCTCACCATTCTTGTGATCATTTTGATCCCACAGAGTGATATCTTGCGTGGAGCCCCAGATCGAGGGAGATTATCAGTGATCTTGTATGTCTTCCATTTTCTAATTATTGCTCCCACAGTTGATTTCAAACTGATAACAAGTTCAAACAGGTGCCATTACTACAGATAATGAGTGGAGGATAGAGGAGCATCTTAAAGAAAAAGTTACAGGTAGAGATGGGCGAATTTCTCAAAAATTTGATTCGGTGACTTCGCCGAATTTTCCGACAAAATAAGTTTCGGTCCGAATTGCTTCGGGACGAATCGCGTTAAAAAACAGCTATTTCCAGGCTGCACAGTGTAGAACGTTGTGTCATGCTTAAATATGCAGAGGGAGCTTGGTTTGGTCTTCATACAATGTTGTGTTTTAGTATGACACGCATATGACTGCCGTCGCTCTTAGAATCGCTTCACTATTCCCTGGGCACTTAGGAGGGCAAAACTGACAAAAAAACTGAAGCGGGAATGTAGCCTGATAAAGTCATGGCAGCGACAGCTGGAAAAAAACAAGCTGAGGGCTCAGGAGGCAACATCAGTGACAGAGTGTGGAGGTGACGGCAGCAGCCACAGCAGCATGAGGTTAGAGAGTGGCACAATGACATTCTGGAGGTGGCAAAAACAGAAGTAGGCCACAGAGTGGCACGATGACACAGTGTGTAGGTCACAGCAGCAGCCACAGCTGCAGCATGAGGTCAGACAGTGGCACAATGACATTCTGGAGGTGGCAAAAACAGGAGTAGGCCACAGAGTGGCACAATGACACAGTGTGGAGGGCACGGCAGCAGCCACAGCAGCAGCATGAGGTCAGGCAGTGACAAAATGACATTCTGGAGGTTGCAAAACAGTAGTAGGCCACAGAGTGGCACAATGACAGAGAGTGGAGGTGACGGCAGCAACAGCATGAGGTCAGAGAGTGGCACAATGACACAGTGTGGAGGGCATGGCAGCAGCCACAGCAGCAGCATGAGGTCAGAGAGTGGCACAATGACACAGTGTGGAGGTGGGTAGCAATACCAGTCCCTGGTAAAGATGGTGGTAGGCAGATGGAGAAACTGTCAGCAGATGTGTGGCATCAGGCGGGTGGCAGCATCAGAATAGTGGATGAGGCAGGTAGTTTGAACCCAGACTCATTTCTCACAGTTTGGGTGAGGCGTCATGGCTGATGTTGTCTGACGCCTAAGGCATTGGTGTGTGGAAATCCTGGCCGATCCACGCCTGATTCATCTTGACAAAGGTCAGTCATTCTACATTTCCTGTGGACAAGCGGGTTCTTCTTGGGGTAACGATGGCCCCCGCCGCACTGAACACCCACTCTGATGCCACACTTCTGGCCGGGCAGGACAGCTTCTCCACTGCAAACTCGGCAAGCTGCGGCCACAGATCCAGTTTGGCTGCCCAGCAGTCCAGCGGATCTTCTACCTGGGGTGGCAGAGTGCTGTCCAAGTAGGCCTCCACCTGTTGGTTCAGGGACTGCTCCAGGTCCTGCTGCTGCTGCTGCTGGCGACTGCCCTCCTCACTAGGCGGGTGAAGGAAGCTGGTCATCAGTGACTCCAGACTTAGGTTGTTGCTGATGGAGCTGGTACTGCTCCTACCCCCCCACTTTCCCCCAGCAGCCGCGGCAGTAGTACGTGAGCGCTGAAGAACCCCACGGTCAGACCTGTTAGAGGAGGGACGATGCCGCACATAGGTAGCGGCCAACTGACTACGGAGGATTTCCCTATAGTATTTAAGTTTGTCCACCCTCTCAGCAGCTGGGAAAAAGGCACCCATTTTGGACCGGTAGCGAGGGTCAAAGAGGGTGGAGAGCCAAAAGTCATCCCTCTCCCGGATGGTGACTATTTAGCTGTCACTAGCCAGGCAAATCAGCATGCTGCGGGCCATCTGTGCAAGTGATCCTGAAGGACTCCCTGCCTCCATCTCCACTGTATACTGCCACGGTGCTTCTGGGTCATCTGCCTCATCTTCCTCGTCTCCCTCTACCTCCTCCGGATGCTCCTGCTCCTCCTCTCCTGTCACCTGAGTAGAAAAACCACTCATTTCGCCAGACACTGCTTGTGCTCCAATGTACTCCTCCTCCTCCAGTTCAGCCCCCACCGGACTCATGTGGCCTTGAAATGTAGTCGCCACGTCTCCAGTACCCTGACCAGACAGATTTTGCAGCATTTGTTCCAGGACATGAAGCAGTGGAATGACGTTATTCATCCTGTACTCCTGGCGACTGACAAATAACGTCACCTTCTCAAATGGCCTCAGCAAACGGCAGGTGTAACGCATGAGCTGCCACTGGCTGACATCAAAGTTACACAGGGGAGTACTCCTGTCCGCCTGGATCATCAAAAAATTGTTAATGGCCTTTCTCTGTTCATACAGTTGGAAGACTTCAGGAACCTTTTCACAACCAGATTGAACACGTGAGCCATGCAGGGCACATGGACCATCCCTCCTTGGTGCAGCGCGGACACCATGTTCCTCCCATTGTCCGTCACCATGGTTCCGATTTGCAGTTGGTGCTGAGAAAGCCACACATCGATTTCTTGCTGCAGTTCCTCCCCTGTGTGACTTCGTTCGCCGAGGCAAGCCAGGTGTAGAACTGCGTGACACCGCTGTGCCCTACACATGTGGTATGATGGAGCAGTACTTTTGGAGGGTGAGATGGTGGTGGGGGTGGAGGAGGAGGAGGCGGACATTGGCGCAGGAGCCGCAGTTTGACAACGTGGAGGAGAAAGCGGCGTCTCCTGTCCAAGTTGTTGGTGTGCTTGGGCAGGAAGCACATTCACCCAGTGGGCCATAAAGGACATGTACTGGCCCTGACCGTAGTTACAGCCGAGGCGTCCTCGCTGCCGTGCACCTTGGAACAAACCGATAAGCTCAAGGACTGGCCCACCTTCTGTTCTACATATTTATGAAGTGCTGGTACTGCCTTTTTGGAAAAGAAATTACAGCTTGGAACTCTCCATCTCAGCTCGGCACAAGCCATTAGTTCACGAATGGTGACGCTGGATGTGATGACGCAGGACCGTGATGCCAACGTTAGCTCCCTTGCCACGCTTCACTTTCTGCCCACAGATTGAACATTTACCCATATTCGGCTCCTCTGGTGTCTTAGCAATGAACTGCCACACCGCCGAGTAGCTGATTTTACCGCCAAAGCTCCGCACTGAGTGACTACTGCCGCCGCTGCCTCGCTGAGCCCCTGTGCCGCTACTTTCTTGGACCTGCGAAGCGGGTTTTCTACCCCATGGCCGCTTGGTTCCCGACCTCACACTGCTGCTACCCTGCTGACTCACGGCCACACAACCCACTTGCTGGCTGCGCCGCTGCCTGACGCGCATGCTGACGCCCTTTTCTCCTGACAATGGTGAAACCCCGGCTCCCAAGTGCGGTCGGCTACATCATCATCGATTTGTGTTTTATCTTCACTGCTTTCCTCATCACCGGTCTTGGTATGCAGAGGCTGACCCCTCACAACATGACCTCCCATGCCACTCTCCACATCTATAATTTGCCGCCTACTGCAAGAAGCAGGGGATATTGGCCCCATTTCTTCGCTGCCAAGTAGCTGCTGACTGTTCATCCTCGCTATATAGTGGTGCTGAGCCCAGACCACATAGTAGATCTCTGGCTGAGGGAACCGGATGGGACAGAGGCGGGTTGAGGACAGGTGAGGGCCGCTGACCCGCTCCCGGTCCATGCCAACTAAGGGTTGTGTCTGACTTTCCTACCGACTCTTGGCTATGGTTGTCAGATGTCATCTGGGAGGAAGTGGATGACCTAGTCAACCAATCAAGAACTATTGGGTTGCTGAACAACACACGGCCGCTAGATGACAGCGGCAGTTGTGGCCTCACTGAGTGACCCCTGCTGCGACGTCCCCTTGCTGTGCTGCGACCTGGGCCTACTCCAGGAATGTTTTTGCCACTGCTAATCGCAGGTGAAGAGCCTGCCACCTCTCTGTCTGACATACTGTTTGTTCTAAAATGTACAGACACTGTTTGATGAAGATATCTGTATATGATAAATACACATCCTGTATTTGACTCCAAATGAACCCACTAACAAGCTCGGGTAACCCTTGGATATAAATTGCGCTCCACAAATGGGCAGGAAAAATTTACTTGTATGTGCCGTTTAAAAACATTGTGTATTTTACTGAATATAAAAGCACAAACAGGCTTAATTAACCTTCGGATATGAATTATGCTACAGGCAAAATTTCTTTTTTGGCGGTTAAAAAGAATGTTTCTTTTAATAAGAACAACTGCAGAAAAATACTTAGTTAACCCTTGAATGTAAATTGCGCAGAAGAAATATGCTGCCAACAATTACCAGCTTAGTAGCTTGGTCCAAATAACGGCGCCTCTTTTAACTTAGCCAATCACAGAGCGCGCTCAGAATTTCTTTTCCCCATAGAACTCTATGAGAAAGTAGCTCGCGCTCTGATTGGCTAAGCTGGACGAGCCCCCGCCACTTCAACCAATCAGCTCGTTTCTGCCTTTTTACTGTATTTTGAACTGTCCCGCCTTTGAATATGATTGGTAAATTTTTCTCCATAGGATATAATGGGACATTGTCGCTCCTATTCTGATTGGTCAATTCTCCTCCATAGGATATAATGGGACATTGTCGCTCCTATTCTGATTGGCGGGTTTATGCTGAACAATGAGAAAAGCTTAAACAATTTGAATTACTGTATTTCCCGGCAATTCTCTCTATTGCAATTCCCTATGTAGCGCCGGTCTCGGCGACAAACGCGTTGTTAGGGATTTGATTGATTTATGTTTATAGAAGGTTTCAGTGCTTTATCTGAGAATGTTTTACACTTAATAAAAATAATTTTTTTATTAATACTCCATGCCGCACGGCGCTGAGCGCCGAGATTGCATTGCGCCGATCTCTCCATAGACTACAATGGGAGAAGTAGCTCGCGCTCTGATTGGCCGAGATAGCCAAGCCCCTGCTAGCTCAACCAATCAGCTCTTTTCTGTCTTTTTACTGTATTTTGAACTGTCCCGCCTTTGATTTTGATTGGTCCAACTTCTCCATAGGATATAATGGGACTTTGTCGCTCCCTTTCTGTTTGGGTTTTAATACTCCTTCATAGGTTGAATGGGCCACTGTCGCTCTATTCTGATTGGTCCAAACGCCTCCATAGGATATAATGGGTCTCTGTCGCACCTATTCTGATTGCTCAATAGTTCTCCATAGGTTTTAATGGGTCTCTGTCGCTCCTATTCTGATTGGCTGAGCTAGCCAAGCCCCGCTAGCTCAGCCAATCAGCTCTTTTCAGCATTTTTACTGTATTTTGCACTGTCCCGCCGTGGATTCTGATTGGTCTAAACTTCTCCATAGGATATAATGGGTCTTTGTCGCTCCTATTCTGATTGGCCGAGCTAGCCAAGCCCCCGCTAGCTCAGCCAATCAGCTCTTTTCACCATTTTTACTTTATTTTGAACTGTCCCGCCGTGGATTCTGATTGGTCAATCCTTCCCCATAGGTTTTAATGGTTCACTGTCGCTCCTATTCTGATTTGCCGGGTATGCCGACCAATGAGAATAGGTTTCAGAATTTGAATTTCTGTATTTCCCAGCAATTTCCAATATCCTAATTCTTGAATTAGGATATTTGGAAAGTGATTTTGTTTTATGTATTTTTTATTTTTTAGGTTTCAGCTCTTTTCTGAGAATGTTTTCCACCTTTATAAAGGCGATTTTTGATTCATACTCCGACATGTGGAATGATTTCTCACTGTTTTCCAGCCTGTCTCGCATCGGAACAGATTTTCGGCGCAGTCCTGCACGGCGCCTAAGTCCCCGCACTGTGCCCCACACACTGGTGAGGCGCAGGGAACTTTTCCCCGCATGTATGAGCGCACCTCCTCGGACGGCGAATCTCCGGCGCAGCGCCGCACTGCGCCTCGGACCCGCACTGCGCCCCACACACTGGCGAGGCGCGCCAGACTTTTCCCCGCATGTATGAGTGCGCTACCTCCGTCGGCGAATCTTTGGTGCAGCCCCGCATTGCGTCTCGGTCCCCGCACTGCGCCTAACACACTGGCGAGGCGCGGCGGACTTTACATGCTATGTATGAGCGCGCCCCGGCCCCGACATAAATCAGGGACAGATTCCGCCGGAAAACTGGCGGAAAGGTGCGCCCCGACCCAGCGGGATTCATACATGTCGCCCTTAGTGTCTACCATGCTGCATTACTTGTGGGGAATGATGACTTTCTTACCACCTGCAGTATACATAATATGCTTATTGAAAATGCAATGTGTGAACAGGCTGCTGCAGCCAGAGCAGCAGAGGGGGTTAGCGCTAGTGTGCCCCTAGAGGTCATAGGGGAGAGCAGCCCAAGTAGCACAGGTGATGTGTGTACTGTGAGGGATAGCCAGCAGTTATGTTCTGCTCTTGTTGGTCCCAGAGAGATCTTTGCCTGCTATAATGGGAACTCTGCAAGTGTGTTGCCTGAAATAGAAATGGCTTCCCATGAAGGTGATTGCTCTGGTGCTGTGTATGAGGGCTCTACTACCATGTATGAGGGGACTATGAGTGTGAATGTGCTGGTTAGTTACCAAGGGAAAAAAAAACCTCTGTGAAGAGTCTCAGTGGCAGTGTGGGAGTGGATGCTGTAGTGTGTCAGTGCTACAGAGTACTGATGATGTTGATCATTCAAATGGGACTGATGAAAATACGTTTGAGAAAAAAAATGTGTGCCAAGGCAGATTATGTGTGCAGCCCCGATCAGTGTATTACAGAGAAGGGGATCTGTAATGAAAATCCATATTGTGACCCTGCAGGGATTGAAGAGAAAGATTGTGCTGATACCTGTAGTGCAGCTGAGGTAACTTTCTCCAGTGGTTGCTGTATTTCCAGTAGCTTTTACTGCAGTGGTCCCAAAGACTACAGTGACTGTAGTGAGGGAAAATGTGAGCTGTTGGACCCAGAAAAAAGAGGGTTTGCTCAGGTGCCAGTGAGGGGCAGGGGAGAGTATTTGAATCCTCAGCTGGTAAGGAAGTGCCTGCTTTTGAGACTGGTGATAATTTTTCCCTAAAATTTATGGAGGACAATTTTACCAGTATCACAGAGGTGGTAGGTCCGGTGGTTTATGGCGACCTCCAGGTGGGTGCTATTAGCAGCCAGATGTCTGCTGTCCCTACTGTTAAAAATGTGTCTGCTATGTGTCTGCAGTGCACAATGTGAAATGGATGGTGTGCAAGATAAAGGAGTGACCCTGATAGAGGTTGAGTGTTCTCCCTTAGAGATGGCTACAGGGGATGTGCAGGGAACATCTCCACACGTTGCTGCAGAAGGTCTGCTGCTAGACAGAGCCAGTAAGCAGAGGTGTGAACAGGGGAATATGTCCTCTGGCCTTAGTGAAACGCCAGGTGATGTGGTCATTGTCAAGGTTGGCAGTGGGAACCCTGCAATCAGCATGCATGTTATGGGGGCCACAGTGGGTCCTAGGGTAGCGGAAGTTATCAGTGAGGTAGACCAGATTCCTCTGGTAGAAATCAGGTGACAGCTAGTAGCCAAGAGATGGAGCTTCTGGGTCAGGAGATGGTCAGTGAGGACCAGAAGACTCATAACAAACAGAAGTTTGGGTCTCATTATAATCCTGTAGACAAAGAAGTAGCAGGTTGGGGCTCGGTGCGCCCCAAGAGGCCATGGTGTATAGCGAACCTGAGAGGGGTGTTGTGCTTACAGCTTCCTGTGTAGCTAGTGTGGTTGTTGGGACCAACCAAGGGTCTTTTGCTTATGAAAGACCTAAAATAGAGAAGACGCTGCCCTGTGGGCACAAGGACAAGGTAGTCTGTGTGGGGGAGAAAGCTACAAATTATGATAACGCTGGTACTGGGGTTGTCAGCAGTATCCCTGTGAAGGTCAGCATGCCGGCTGAAGATGGTGACTTCAATGTTCCAGAGCAGGTATGCATGGTGCCACTTATGAAAAGTGGCTATGACTTAATTTTTGCCCATTGTAGGGTGAGTGCATGGGATGATCTGTATGTAAGCGATGTCGTCTCCGCCCCTGAAAATGTAGAGAAGACGTTGGCCCTGTGTAGGAGCTTTGACCCTGGAGGAAGGGTTGTACAGGGTGATCAAGGCCTACGGCCTTTGTCAATGGGGAAGGATATGTGGCCGGGCGACCTTAGGTGGTCGCATGGTGCTGCCACTAGATGGCATACGTCAGGGGACCTGGTAGAAACGTGCCACCGAGGGCATGGTCTTGGTGGGGGAAGCCAGGTGTTGTCGGTCAGCAACATTAGGTTGCTGACACTCATATGTAGTATGGCTGATGTCCAGCAATTATGGGGTGGCTTTCCCTGAACAGCTGCAGTTGTTCCCATGTTCCCACATTCCAGTTCCGGGATTTACCCTGCCTATAAAAGCCTGGTACTCTGGGTTATCTGGGGGTGTGGTTTGCTGCAGTATGGAGAAGCAGTGGAGCTGGTGAGAGGAGGCTCTTAACCCCCAGGCTTGAGGAAGCCGGTACCAGTGGAGGCTGGTGGAGTGAGTGCTGGCGGTGCTGGATGGTAGGTCCTGACCGCAGGTTAGTGAGGGACTCATTAATGTTTAGATAGTTGCTAGACGGCCAAGGATTTTATTTGTGTTTTGTTTCTGTACATCCTCCTATTTCTAAATAAAACTGGTTGAGACCAGTTAAACGGAAGCCCCTGTGTCTGAGTGCCAATATTCCGTTTACCAAGGACGGCGATCCAGGAGCGAAATACCCCAGGACGGCCCAGGAGGACGCCCAGATGTGAGTGGACCGTTACAGGACCTATAGAGCTTCCTATCTGATGAAGGGAGCTATAAAGCTACCTAAGTGAGGGGACTTATATACCTATAAGTAAGGAGTTGCTGTAAAAGTGAAGATTCTAAGATATTTGTGTCCAAATCTGCAGGGACAAGTGTTGGCCGGAAGAAGTCAGCATGGTGGTGTGGACCAGATGGCCAATAAATGTACCTGAACTGTAATCACTTATATGTGTGCAAAGTGTAATGGTTTATATTCAGTAATGGTGTGGCGGAATTATTCAGTCTCTATATAGTGGTGATATATGGTTATGGTGTGGTGGTATTATTCAGTCAATACTTTATGTGGTAGTGATATGTGGTCATAGTGTTGTGGTTTTATTCAGTCACTGTGGGGATGATATGAGATCATGGTGCTGCTGCATTATTCAGTCACTATGTGGAGGTGATATGAGGTTATCGTGTGGTGGCATTATTCAGTTACTATGTGGTAGTGATATGTGTTCATGGTGTGGCGGTATTATTCAGTCTCTATATAGTGGTGATATGTGGTCATGATGTGGAGGTATAATTCAGTCACTATGTGGTGATGATATGGGGTCATGGTGTGGTGGTATTGTCACTATGTGGCGGTGATATGAGGTCACGGTGTTGTGGTATTATTCAGTCATTATGTGGTGCTGATATGTGGTCATAGTGCTGGGTATTATTCAGTCACTGTGGGGGTGATATGAGGTCATGGTGTTGTGGTATTATTCAGTCACTATGTGAGGGTGATATGAGGTCATATTGTGGTGGCATTATCCAGTTACTATGTTGTAGTGATATGTGTTTATGGTGTGTTGGTATTATTCAGTCACTATGTGGTGGGGGTATGTGATCTTGGTGTGGTGATATTATTCAGTCACTATGTGGTGGTGATATGTGGTCATGATGTGGCAGTATTTGGTCTTAATTATTGGTAATTTTAGCCTTGGGATTCTGGTTTTATGTAGCGGTGTTATTTGGTAACTGTACAACCATTATTTAGTGGTTTTATTGTGTGTATTATAGCTTTTGATATATTTTTATTTATATAAAATGTATCATTCGGGGAGGGGGAAATATATATTTAGACCTTTTATGTTTACCACCCACTGTCCTGCTACAATTAGGTCATCACATAGGTCTGTATAAGTTGAAGCGAGACCGGATGGGGCGCCATACAGAGGGTGGAGAAAGTAAAGCAAAGTGGGCCCCTAAAATAAACTCCTCTGGTGGACCCTAGGCACCCCAGTCCGACGCTGTTTGTGTTGGTTGCTGAAAGACGGGGAGGGTGCTGGAAAAGTAAGGAGCTAATGCAGTGTCTGGAAAAAGTATTCATTTAGGTCTTGGCCAAATATAAATTACGGGAAAGATAACTGACTCCAATCAGAGAGGATGTCACCTGTACGTCAGTGTATTTAGCTATACTAATATCAGTTACACAGTCTGCACAGTGCCTGTGTAGAATTGTTATCTACAACTATATGGTTAATGTATGGTGGTAAAATTAGTCTTTGTACAGTGGTTTTTATTTACTAAGGCTATGACTACATAGCATGCAAAAAAAATCGTATTTTCAGTGGTTTTAGGATTCTAAAACCGCTGAAAATTAGATTGTTTTGCATGCCGTAGACTTTAAGAGAAAAAATCACTTGTAGTCTACACAGGTCGTTTTTTTTTAGGAACATGTTATAAAAACTGTCGACGTCTGGCGACTTTCCTTAGGTTTACCATACAATCAATTGTACGGGTCAATGGAAAAAAAGCTAAACTCGACAGCGTTTTTTGTGCAAAACCTGAAAAAAACACGGTTGTGCATCGAACAAAAAGCCGTCGGCATTACGATGGTTTTTGTCCTATGCTGTGTGGCCCTAGCCTCACACTGTGATACTATTATTCAGTCACTATGTAGTAGTAATGGTAGAGGCCATAGTGCAGCACTACTATTATGTATGGTGGTATCATTGTAATAATTAGAGATGGGCGAATCGATTCTAACGAAGGGGAATTCGTTTAGAATTTCAGGAAACTTCGTTTTAAACGAAGTCAAAATTTTTGGTTTGTTTTCCGGGGGAACGAAGCTTTTTTTAATTATAAAATCCCTGAAAGACAGGGTTTAAAATGAGGCAAAAAACTCGGGGAAGGAAGAAAGGAAAACCCAAAAATGACTGTGCAGAGATGAAGCCGTCAGAGGCGGCGGGATTCTGTGAGTCACCGCACTTTAATTTCCGGGAACGCGACGCTGGCGTTCACACTCCTCTCTCTGCCGTGTTGTAGCTGCTGCAGCTCCAGTAGCTGAGATTATACAAAAGAAAAAACTTTTATACAGCGATTTTTTGGGGGTTTGTCACGCTTTTCTCTGCTTTTTTCTTTTTAATTTTGATTTTGTGGGGTTTTAAATTAAGTCCAGTGTGCGTCCAATTCCGCTGCATTTTACTGTTAATGTATCTGCTCGTTCTGGAGGACTTGAAAACCAAGGGTTTTTTCTAAGCCTTTTTTGCTGTTGTATTCGTTAAAGAAAAAACGCGTTTTTTTCAATCCCAAATACCAGTTTAATTTTTGGCTGCTCTTTCTTTTGCGCAATTTATACAAAGGTACTTAAGCGTGTTTGTGCTATTGTAGTCAGTAAAGAAAGGTTTTTTTTAAAAACCAAAGAAAAAAAATTTGGCTGCAGCATAATTTATATCCGAAGGTTTTATTAAGCATTTTTTGCTGTTGTAGTCAGTAAAATCAGTCGTTTTTTAAAAGCCAATAGCTGTTAAATTTTTTCCAGTCATTTCATTTGCGCAATTTAGATAAGGGTTAATTAAACGTTTTTTTTGCTGTTGTAGTCAGTAAAAGAAAAAAAGGGGTTTTCATGCCAAAGAAGAAATTTTGCCCGTAGCATAATTATACCAGAGGTTAATTAAAGGTTTTTTGCCGTTTTTGTCAGTAAAAAAACGTCGTTTTTTTAAAACGCCACTAGCTGTTAGTTTTTTTCCAGTCATTTTTTTGCGCAATTTATATCCAAAAAGTCAAATTAAATGTTTTTTTTGCTGTTGTGTAGTAAAAGAAAAATATGTTTTTCAAAAACCAAAGAAAAATTTTCTGTAGCATTTTAAATTTATAAACAATGGTTAATTAAGATTTTTTTGCTGTTTAGTCAATAAAATTTTAGTCGTTTTAAAAAACGCCCCATAACTGTTAATTTTTGCCAGCTCATTTCTTTTTTCGCAATTTATATCCAAAAAGGGTTAAAATTAATTGTTTTCTGCTGTTGTTGTCAGGTAAAGAAAGGTTTTGTTTTTTTAAACGCCAAAGAAGAAATTTTGCCTGTAGGTTTAAATTTATATCCGAGGTTGATTAGCTTTTTTCTGCTGTTGCAGTCAGTAAAAAAACACGTTGTTTTTTTTAAAAGCCCCCTAGCTGTTTAAATTTTTTGGAGCTCATTTCTTTTTCGTTTTTTATCCAAAAGTTTAAATTTAAATTTTGTTTCTGCTGTTGTAGTCGTAAAAAAAACGTTTTTTAAACGCCAAAGAAGAAATTTTGCCCGTAGCAAATTATATCCGAAGGTTAATTAAGGTTTTTTGCTGTTGCAGTCAGTAAAATAAAGCGCTTTTCACGCCCCCATAGCTTTTTTAATTTTGGCAGCTCATTTTTTTGCGCAATTTATATCCAAAAGGTTAATTAAAATGTTTTTTGCTTTTTGTGGTCAGTAAAAAAAAACAGTGTTTTTAACGCCAAAGAAGAAAATTTTGATGTAGCTAATTTATCCCAAGGTTAATTTTGGGGTTTTTTGTGTTGTAGTCAGTAAAATACAGTGTTTATCCCAAGGGTTACTAAAGTGGTTTCTGTGTTGAGTCGTAAAGAAAGGTTTTGTTTTAAACGCCAAAAAAAAAATTTTTTTGGGGCGTAGCTAAATTCATATCGAAGGTTATTAAGCATTTTTCTGCTGTTGCGTCAGTTTTAATAAAAAAAATCGTTTTTTTTTACGCCCCAACTTTTTTTTAAATTTTTTGGAGTATTTTCTTGCGCAATTTATATCAGTGTTTTTTGTGTTTTAGTCAGTAAAGAACGGGTTTTTCAACGTCAAAAGAAGAAAAATTTTTCCTGTAGCATAATTCATTTTCCGAAGGTTAATTAAAAATTTTTCTCCTGTTGTAGTCAGTTTTAAAATCATATGTTTTAATCGCCACATAATGTTAATTTTTTTCCGCTTTTTTTTCTTTTGCGCAGTTTATATCCCAAAGGGTTATCCAAGCCTGTTAATGGGTTATTTGGAGTCAAATAAGGTGTGTATTTATCTTTCAGATATCGTCATTAAACGGTCTGTAAATTTTTGAACAAACAGTATGTCGACAGAGGGTGGCACGCTCTTCACATGCGAGTGGCAGTGGCAAAAACATTCCTGGGCAGGCACTGGTCGCGCACAGCAAGGGGACCCCCAGCAGGAGTCACTCGGGGGCCCCAACTCCGGTGTATTAGCGGCCCTGTGTTTACCAGCCCCAAGGGTTCTTGATTGGTTGACTGGTATCCCTTCCCCCGATGAAACTGACCCCCAGCAAGAGTCGGTGGGAAGTCGACACAACCCTTAGTTGGTGGCCCGGGAGGCGTCAGCGGCCCCCATCTGTCCCCAACCCCCTTGTCCCAAACCCCCGGTTCCCCCAGCCGAGATCTACTATGTGGGCTGGGCTCCCTGCCATATACAGCGGGAACATTTTTAGGACAGTCAGACTACTTGGCAGCGGGGGAAAAAGGGGGGGGGCCACATCCCTGCCTTTGCGTGGCAGCAATGTTAGATTGGAGAGTGGCATGGGAGGGGGGTTGTGAGGGGGTCAGCCCCTGCTACCAAGACCCTTTGGGGAAAGCGTGAAGAATAAAAAAATAATCGATGATGATGTAGCCGACCCCATTGGGAAACGGGTGAAGCAAGGGCTTCATAATGTCAGCTTGCGCGGGGGGGCAGCGGTGCAGCCAGAAGTGGGTAGTTGGTCATGAGTTAGCAGGGTAGCAGCAGTGCGGGGGTCGGGAGCCAAGCGCCACGGGTAGAAAAAACCCCCTTCATGGTCAAGAAAAATAGTGGCACAGGGGGCTCAGGCGGGCGCGGCGGGGAGTAGTCATCAGTGTGGAGGTTGGCGGTTAAATCAGCTACCGGGGAGTTTTTGCTTTGACACCGGAGGAGCCCAATATGGGTATTGTAGAATCTGGGGGCAGAAAGTGAAGCGTGGCAAGGGAGCTAACGTTGGCACCACGGCCCTGCCCCAAACAAATGCAGTTTTCCACCATCCGGTCCCTGGGAGTAAAACGTGGCTAAAAAAATGTGGTGGTCCCTTTCCTGCTGCCGCAGCGGCAGCAGAAACCCAGTGGCACGCTTTGCCATTGCAGCCAGTCAAGGCTCCCCCCAACCTTTTGAAGAAGGGGGGGCCGTTTCTCTTTGCCATCATTCCAGTCCAGACGATTCTGCTCCTCCCTCCCGCTACGGGTTTGGCGCCGCAGTCGTTCAACAAGGCGATTGCAAAGGAGCGTATGCGTCCAAACCTAAAGGTTTCCCAAAAGGTGCCCATGTTTTACCTGCCCCAAGTTGTTGGTAAGGTGGATCTGCCCGTTCAAGAATTAAGGGCCTGTGCCGAACCGAGGGGGGAGAGTTTCAAGTGTAATTTTTTTTCCCAAAAATGCTTTAAAAAGGGCCCTTCACAAATATGTAGAAAAAAAAGGGGGCCAGCCCTTGAGTTATGGGGTTTTTTCCCAAGGTGCCGGCAGGGGCGGACTGGGGAGCTGTAACTACGTCAGGGCCAGTACATGTCCTTTATGGCCCCCTGGGTGAATGTGCTTCCTCCCCAGCCACACCAAAAAAACTTGGACAGGAGATGCCGCTTTCTCCTCCACGTTGTCAAACGCTGCTCCTTTGCCCCCAAATTGTCCGCCTCTCCTCCCCCACCACCCTCCCCTTTCCTCCCCAAATTTTAATGCCCCAAATCATACCATTTGTTTGGGCCCACAGCGGTGCACGCAGTTCAAACCCCCGGGCTTGCCTGGGCAAACGAATTCACACAGTGGAGGAACTGTCCGCGTCATGCAGCAAAAATTTGGGGATGTGTGGTTTTTCCCCCACCAACGGAAAAATGGGAAACCCAGGGGTTCGGAAAATTGGGAGGAATTGTGTCCACGCGGCACCGAGGAGGGTTTGGTCCATGTGCCGGGCATGGGCACTTGTTCAATCTGGTTGTGAAAAGGGTTTCCCTGAAGTTTCACCGACTTCAGAAGATTCTGAATAGGGCCCAGGAAAACTGTGCATGCATTTCTCCTTCCTACAAAGCAGGAAAACCCCCCTCGAGTTGCAGCGGCAAAAACGGCCCCCCCCAACACAGGGGCTGTTATGCAATTTTTTCCCCCCCTTTGGGAAAATTCCCAAGCCTGCAAAATTTTGGGGGCCCCCCCCCGACTGTATGAACAGGGGAAAGGCCATTAACGTTTTTTTGAGGATCCAGGGGACAAAAAGGACTTATGTCGCCAGTGGAAAGCTCATGCGGACCCCCTCCCCATTTGCTGAGGCCTTTTGAGGGGGTCCCGTTATTTGTCAGTCGCCAGGACAAAGGGATGAGTAACGTATTAAACTGCTTCACGCCCTGGAAGAAAAAATGCTAAAAAATTTCTGTCTGGGGGGGGGTTTTTGGGGGACGTGGCGATTACTTTTTTCGCGGCCACATGAGCGCGGTGGGGACTGAATGGGGAGGAGGAGGGGACATTGGAGCCAAGCATTCGGTGAAATAAAGGGGTTTTTTACCTAGGTGACAGGAGCGGGGGAAAAGCAGGAGCAGTGGAGGGGTAATGGAGATAAAAGACGAGGCAGATGCCCCCCCAAAGGGCCCCAGGGCAGTGTACAGTGGAGTTGGAGGCAGGGAGTCCCTCAGAGTCACTTTTGCAGATGGCCCCCCGCTGCTGATTTCCCTGGCTAGGGGACACCCGGGAGTAGTAATACCCGGCAGGGATGACTTCTGGCTTTTCCACCCTTTTGGGACCCTCGTACCGGTCCATAATGGGAGTTTTTTCCCCGGGCTGCTGAGAGGGGGGAAAAAACTCAAATAATATAGAAAAATTCCTCGTAGTCATTTGGCCCCTGCCTATGTGCGGCATCGTCCATTTCCCCTGACAGGGGCTGACCGGGGGGGGTTTCCCCGGCTTTACGTACCCCTGCCGGGCTGTGTGGGGGGGGTAGGAGCAGTACCAGCTCCATCAGCAGGCAACCTAAAATCTGGGGTCGCTGATGAGCAGCTTCCTTTTACCTGCCTAGTTGGGGGGGGGGGGCCCCCCCGGCAAACAGCACAGGACCTGGAAACAGACCCCCGAACCCAAAAGGGGTGGCCTACTTGGACGCAATTTTGCCACCCCAGTTAGAAATCCGTTTGGGTTACGGGGGAGTTTAAAAAATGGGGGTGTTTTGGCCAAAATTCCGGGGTTTGCAGTGGAGAAAATGTCCTGCCCCCGGCCAAATAGTGTGGCATCAGGCGGGTGTTCGGCGGCGGGGGCCATCGTTTACCCCAAGGGGAACCCACCTTTTTCAATGGAAAAGTGGAACGATGACCTTTTTTCAAGATTTAATCAGGCATGGATCGGGCAGAAATTTTTTCCCCACACCAATGCCTTAGGGGATCAGGGTTACACAGGGCCTAACCTCACCCAAAAATTTGAGGGAAAAGAGTCTGGATTCAAAATACCGCCCCAGCCACTTTCTGATGCCGCCACCGCCTGATGCCACACATCTGCTGCCGTTTCTCCATCTGCCTACCACCTTTTACCAGGGGGCTGGTATTGCACCCACTTCTACACTCTGTCATTGTACCCCTCTATGACCCCATGCTACTGCTGTGTGTTGGTGGGGGCTGTGACCTCCCACACGTGTTTTTTATTGTGCCACTCTCTGAGCTCATTTCTGTTGCTGCTGTTGTTGCGCTGCGGGGCACCTCCACACCTGTCACTTTTTTTTTGCCACGCAAGACCCCATTTCTGCTGTGATGCTGCTGGGGCGTGGGCCGCCCCCACTCTTTTCATTGTGCCACTGGGCTGACCTCATGCTGCTGCTGTTGCTGCTGCCCCTGAAACCCCCACACTCGGGCATTGTGCCACTCTGTGGGCCTACTCCTGTTTTTGCCACCCAGAATGTCGTTTTGCAACTGTCTGGAAAATCATGCTTTCTGCCCTGGCTCCCGCCCTGAAATACACACTTGTCATTTTTGCTACTGTTGACCTCATGCTGCTGCTGTGGCTGCTGCCGTGCCCCCACACTTGTCATTTTTGCCCCTCTGTGGCCCTACTCCCTTTTTTTTCCACCTCCCGAATGTCTTGTGCCACTGTCTGACCTCATGCGCTGCTGTTGCTCCTTTCCCCTGACCTACCACTTTTGTCATTGTGGGCCCCTGTCTGGGGCCCTGTGCTGCTGTGGCTTTCCCGCCCTGCCCCACATGTGTTCCCTTGTGCCCCTTTTCTGACCTTTGTGTGCTTTGGGTGCTGGGCCCTGGGGCCCCCACACTCTTGTCATTTTTGGGGCCTGTCCTGCCTCTTTTGCTGCTGTGGCTCCTGCCGGACCCCCAAAACTCTGTCATTTTGCCCCTTGGGCCTTCTCCTGTTGGGCCATGAACCCTCCAAAACCCCGTCATTGTGCCCCTCTGTTGGGTTTCTCATGGGTGCGCCAATTTACCCCTGACTCACTGGGGAAAACCCTTTTTGATTCCCAAAGTGGTTTTTCCCCCCTCACCCCTCTATGACATTTTCCCTTAGGGTTTTGTTTTTTCCCCCCCTTTTCACCTTAGAAGAAGGGAAAGGGGGGGATAGGATTGGGCTAGCCCAAAAAAGGGTGGATAAGAAAAACAGAAAAACATGCAAAAATCCCCTTTTAAATCAACTTGTTTTGGAAACAATCCTGTTTTTTTTTTGGCCCTTTGCAATACTGATGGATTATTGACCCATAGAAAAAACGGAGAAAGACTGGGTGAAAGGAAGGGCAAAAAATCAGAGACGTCAACGAAAAATTTCTGCCGGGCACCCCTCTCCCCTCTTCGGGGGGGGCCCTTTCTTGGGATCAAAATTTGACAGAAAGGGTTTTGTAAAATTTTGTGACGGTTTAAAAAACTTTTGGCCCCCATGGATTGACCCCCCGCTGTGGAAAATTTCCCCCTTTTTGTGCTTTTTGATTTTGTGGCGGGGTCCGTTAAAACCCATTTTGTGTTCTTTGAAGCTATGTTTGGATTTAGCCCCCAGCTTGTTTTTTTCCCGTGGGGGGCTGCCTTTATTTATTGGCTTTCATTCCCGCTTCAGTTTTCTGGTCAGTTTTGCCCCGTAAGTCACCCGGGGAATTTTTTGAGTGGGAAACGATTCTAATAGTGGCGGGGGTTGTGCGTGTCATACTAAAAAAAAGCTTTTTTTTGAAGACCAAAACCAAGCTCCTCTGCATATTTAAGCATGGCACAAAGTTCTACAGCACCCTGCAGGCTCTGTGCAGTCTGGAAATAGCTGTTTTTTAACGCGATTCGTCCCGAAGTAATTTGGATCAAAACGAATTTTGTTGGAAAATTCGGCGAAGTCGGCGAACCGAATTTTTGAGAAATTCACCCATCTCTAGTAATAATGCTTTTTGTATAGTGCGTTTTGTGCAGTCACAGTTAAAATTTTATCTCTATGTTGTGGTAAAAATGTATAAATAAATTTGAAGCCAGGACATTTGCCTTAGGATTTGTGCCCTAATCTTTTTGGGACACTGGCAACTCTTTTTGAAGAGCTTTAGATTAGTGCTACAGCTCTTTACACACAGCCTTATGGTTGGACTAAAGCTGACTGCTTTTGATACAATATTTCAGCATTTGGAGCCCCCTCAAAAAAATGGTCCTGGAGAAAAATAATTCAGAGTTCAGGGTGTTGACTTTGCCACCAAATACTCAAGATCTCAATTTCATCAAACATCTGTGAAAAAACTAGACTAATCCACGAATGCTCCACCTCACAATTTACACAACTTAAACATAATCAGTCAGATGGTTTTTGCTGTCCTTCCTCAGTCTCAGAGAATGTTTCAGTCTAAAGTTCAGTAGGACCACTAGAGGAAACAGTTTTGAGGGTCCACTAGAGAAAACTTTTCTGAATGTCCGACATTCATTCATTCAGAATTTACATTTTGTAAGTTCACTTTAAAGTAATTATGGTATATGCAGGATTAATATGATATCTGGTGATTGGTTCTTTGTGCTAGACCTTTGTAACTTAGCTATATTAGAGGTGCATTATAGCTTCAGAGCTGTGGCCCACTTTGGTGGGCCAGTCCAACTCTGGACAGAGACTCAGATTCTATTAAAGTATGACTTACAACTTTTTGTGCAAAAATTGTCATAAAAGCAGGCTCTGTTCCCACGACACCCAGCCGAGCATACAAGTCCTGCTAATAATGGTTGCATGACTTAATAATAAACAGCACTGCTACACGCTTGAGCTTAATCGTTTCATTCACTTAGCACAGGATTTATACATTCTCTTTAAATAATCCTTTAAAATATAGCATAAAGTCCTTCCAAGTGCTTAATCACATCGCCCATTTGGGCTTTCAATACATCATAAATTCAGAACATTCTTACTTTGTTTGCAGAGTCCGTGTTTGTCTGATATAGCTGCCTGAGTGCATATCGTGGTAATAATTTACCAGCAGCAGCAAGTCTGCCACGTTTCGGCGTCCACCCCCTTTGTCTAGGCTTGGTGAGCTGTCAAGTTGGTAATTTAAAGGAAAAAACATCAAAAGTCTGTTTCATCATTACATTCTTATTAAGCTCATCAGATAGTTTGTTAAACTGCTTTTACTGCTATACATCCTTATAGAAGTATCAGATATCTCTCGCACAGCTTTCCTTGAGACAAATGCATTGTCTGCTAGAAGCAAGAAAGTCAAGGCCTTCCTCCTCCCCCCAGATAATACAGAGCGCTTCGGAATGTATCATATCCCCTTTCAAAAAACCACACCCACTCCATCTAACTGTGTAATGACTCTGGAAGAAAGCTAAATTAGGGTTTGGGCATCACCCAGCTTTCTTGGACTGTTGGATAGCCTATTCAGCGTCCAGGAGAGCTGGGAGATACCGCCAAACTGTGCCGAATCAAAACCCATTACATTTACTATCAATATTTCTACCATCCCAGTGATTTTTACAGTGGTATTATACCAGTGTACACAGGCTCAAACAGCCCTGTTATGCCACCATACAGTGACCATTAGGGGTTTAGATACGAGTGTACACAGGCTCTGCAGATGTTTAAGTGGACTACATTTGCAGTAACATAGGGACTCATAAGATATGTCTCCTGTGACTGGAATTGTTATCTTTCCCTTTTTTCTCCATCTGTCCAGACCGCCTTTGGTGACTTCTTCCGACCAATACTCGTCCCTGCAAAATTTACCACACAAACATCTTAGAATTCTATTTTTTTCAGCACTTCCCTTCCTGTGGCAATCTCTGTACAAACTCGACATGGGGTAATAGGTGGGGATGTGTTGAGGTGATGGAGGGTTGTATTTTGTGTTGGCACTAGGATTCATAACACAATGGTGGGGAGTGGTGAGAGAGAGGAGTACGGAGCACAGCTTACAATCTCCTTGGGCAGGGCAGAGGACCATCCCCCTGTACTCCCCAGAATCATATTGGGCAGGTTGAACTCCATACCCTGCACCACCAGAAGATCAGTTGCAGGTATGATCTTCAGGGGTGTAGGAGATGGAGTTAAGTACTGTAATGTTCTTATATTCATACAGGTTTCCCCTTTGGACTATGTTGGAATCATTGGATTATGTTGGACCAACGTTGGTTTGATTTCTTTAATAAAATGGTGAAAGAGGGCTGATGGCGGGGAGTGTTCATTTAAATAAAAGGTTTTTTGTACAGTTTGTGTCTGTTTTTTTCCCATTTAATTCCAGTGTTGGTAATAGAGCACCTGACAGACACCTCTCCATTACTAGCACTCGGGCTTGGTGTCAGCCAGCAGTAGTTTTTATCACCCCAAGGCTGACACTAACCCCGTGTGACTATTGCCCCAGTACCTAACGCACCAGGGGTACTGGAAAGAGCCAGGTAACCGTCAGAAGTGGACCCTATAATGTGATTAGCAAAGATGAAAAACAGCTCACCTCACTCTATGTGCTTTTCCCTTGTAGTTAGGGCAAGAGCACGGCTCCGGATGCAATCCCGAAACAACTTGATATCCAATGCAACAAAGAGCGAGCCAGCTCCTGCACAGAGTATACATGATCTGCAGCCGGGGAATGTTTAAAATAAATCTTCAAACTTTAAAAAGTCCATTCATGGAAACATTCAAATAGAAGGGGAAAAGCAGCAGCTAGATCAAACACACCTAGATCCAAGGCGACGCGTTTCGGGTCTGTGCAGGAGCTGGCTCGCTCTTTGTTGCATCCTCTAATGTGCTTGTCCACTTCTGGGGCGGTTGCAGGCTAGTATTTTTAGAGTGGGAAGGGACCAGTGTTAATGGACCTTCTCATTCTGATAGTATCAGGCAGCAGCTGTCAGTTTTACCTTGACTGCTTATGGAAAATGGAGGAAACCTCATGTCTTTTTTTTTTTTTTATTATTATTATTATTATTATTTATTGAGAATCCTAAAGTGGGCACCTCCTGTAATCATTACAATGGATGCCGATGTGCATCCATTGTAATGATTCTCATGAAATGAATACATTTTCAGAAAAAAAAACGACGTGGGGTTTGCCCCATTTTCCATAACCAACCAAAGCAAGACCGACAGCCTGATACTATCAGAATGGGAAGAACCATCGATACTGGTCTCTTCCCAATCTAAAAATACCAGCCTGCAGCTGCTCCAGAAGCGGACCATCACATTAGAAGGTCCGCTGTTGACCGGGACCGGCTCTGTCCAGTACCCCTGGTGCATTGGGTACTGGGGTAATAGTGACACAGGGTTAGTGTCAGCCTTGGGCAACAAGAAACACTGGCAGACACCAAGCCCGAGCGATAGTAATGAAGAGGCATCTGTCAGACACCTCCACTACTATCACTGGAATTATATGGAAAAAACACACAAAAATTGCACAAAATTTTTTTTATTTAAATAAACACTCCCCAACACCAGCCCTCTTTAACTATTTTATTTGAAAAAAATAGATCCAAGGTTGATCTGACACAGTGCACCGAATCCAATATAGTCCAAATGGGAACCTGTAAAAACAGACATTACACACATACATATAGGCTGGATACCCTACTCTGCATCCAGGAAAGCTGGGTGACACCCATCGCCCACAGATAACATCCAGCTTTCCATGATAGTATGAGTGTCACCTTTGGGAGTTGGAGTGTCACCCAGCTTTCCTGGAAGCTGAATAGGCTATAATCGCCAGAGTCTGTCCCCTGTGGCGCAGGAGACAGGTGCAAGGGACAAGAGACAAGGGGGATACTCCTGCCCAATACAATCTGTATCCAGCCCCCCTGCAGCCACCAGAGACAGACCCCAGGGTGCAGGAGACAGGGAGCAGAGAGCAACTTCTACCCCTTGTAGCTTGTCCCCTGCCCCCTGAGGCTGCCAGAGACAGATCGCAGGGGGCAGGAGACAGGAGTATGGGGCAGGAGGTAAGTGGGCAACTCCTACTCCCTTGCATATTCACACACTTACACCGGTCCCCCCACACTCCAATACACACACACTCCTCCCCCGCACACTGAAATACACACCTCCCCTCCCCCGCACATTGAAATACATACCTCGCCTCCACCATATGCACTGAAATATGCACTGAAATACACAGATACCCCTCCCCTGCACAATGAAATACACACACACTCCTCACCGCACACTGAAATACACACACACCTCCCCCGCACACACAAACACACACACACCTCTCCCCAGCACACTGAAATACACACATCCCAGTCCGATTGACGTCTATAGGAGAGTTTTCTAGACATGCTCTGTGACCTGGGAAGGTCAGTGTGCAGGAAGGGGGGAGGGTGAACTGTGACTATCTCCTATTGTGACTGGTGGATCCTGTGTTATCTATACACATTGATGTCTCCTTTCAGTTTGGACTCGGGCTTGTGCTGTTAATTTAAGCAGACTGCTGAAAATCTTTCTTTATGAACAGGAAATTTGTCAGACTATTATTAAGCATAGTGGCCAAAGTGAAAACAGCAGGACTTAAGAATTATAAAAAAAATATTGAAGTGATATGAAAAATTAATAAAAATAACCAAAAATTCATAAAAAAATGTGTTTAACATAAAGACGTTAGTTAAACAATAAGTCATTTTTTGATGACACATTTCCTTTAAAGGCTAAGGGGAAAAAGCAGCCGGGTTCCGGGACGCTGCCATGGAGCTGGAGTGCTGATGGTATCTTCAACTGTATGTATGTCCTTTGGATGCACGTACTGTTGAATGCTTCTGCGGAGCAGAAAGCTCCGGTGAGCCGCAAGCAGGCTTGCGGCCCTCCGGAGTATCCGGCACAGGCGGTGTGACGTCATCATGCTGCGCAGGCAGCGTGATGACATACTTACGCCACCTGTGCCTGTGGTGGGAAGAAGACGGAGACCAGCGGGATCTTCAGGGAGTGGGGGAAGGGTGAGCACTGTTATTTTTAACATGCCCTATTACCTAAATACTTGGGGCCCTTTTACCTGCTTATATACACTGTGGGCCCTATTACCTATTTATATATACTGGGTGCCTTATTATCTACCTATATATACTGGGGGCCTTATTACCTACCTATATACAGTATACTGAGGACCCATTACCTACCTACATATACTAGGGGTCCATTACCTACCTATATGTACTGGGGGCCCTATTACCTACCTTAATATACTGGGGGGCCCTTTTACCTACCTACCTACATATACTGGGGGCCCATTACCTACTTATATGTACTGGGGGACCTATTACCTTACTTTATATACTGGGGGCCCTATTGCCTACCTAGATACTGTATACTGGGGGCCCATTACCTACCTACATATACTGGGGGCCCTATTACCCACCTATATTTACTGGAGACCCTTTTACCTACCTACATATACTGGGGGCCCATTACCTGCCTATATGTACTGGGGGCCCTATTACCTACCTACATATACTGGGGCCCCTATTATTGGGGTTCATGGGTACTCCACGAGACTACTTCTGTCCAAATTGAACACTGATTGTAGGTGTGAAGAAATTACACCAAACACAGAGAGCTGGTATGACTTCCTCCTCAGTGTGTAGCAAGTGAAGACTGACTCAGCCTTTATTACACATACAATGGATTTACACATGCAACACTGAGATCCATTGCCAACTTGGAAGCGAGTTTATTGCTCACTGAGCAATGACTCGCAGGTGTAGATGCTGGGGGGGGATGGGCGGGCTGGAAGTGCAGGAACATGAGAAAAGCTAGCTGGGTGACAGTTAGAAAGAAAGGTAGAGGGAAGAGTGTCAGGGAGGCTTGTCCTGATTGGCACACCCCAACAAATTTGCAAGATTGTCGGAAAAGAGGGGATATCAGCTCAGAAATAGCATTTGCTGCAGCAAGACACTGCCCCTGTCTGCTCCAGTAAGATGGGGAATAGGAGTGTAGAGCAGGCTAGACAGGTGCTAGTAGTTGGGGACTCCATAATCAGGAGCACCGCAGGGCAATCTACCACAAAGACCAGGATCGTCAAACAGTATGTTGTTTAACTGGGGCCCGGGATTGACAAATCGCGTATCGGGCTGACAGATTGCTGGGTGTGGCTGGTGAGAATCCAGCTGTAATGGTGCACATTGGCACCAATGACAAAGTTAGAGGTAGGTGGAGTGTCCTTAAAAATGATTTCAGGGACTTAGGCCAAAAGCTCAAGGCAAGGACCTCCAAGGTAATATTTTCCGAAATATTACCTGTTCCACGGGCCACACCAGAAAGGCAGCGGGCGATTAGAGAGGTGAAAAGTGGCTCAAAAATTGGTGTAGGAAAGAGGGATTTGGGTTTTTGGAGAACTGGGCTGACTTCTGTCTTGGCTACAGACTCTATTGTAGGGACGGGGGGCTGCACCTTTAAAAGGGGAGGGTTTGCAGCTGTATTGGGAGGAAAAGAATGGGCCCGGAAGATGGAGGAATATTTTAAACTAGGGACTGGGGGGAGGGTAACTACAAATATAGTGTGCAAGATAGTGAAGATAGAGAGCTGGGAATTAGGAATAAAACAAGGGGTGGAGTGGAAGGAGGGGGTGTAGCAATAGTTAAAAAGATCAGGGAGAAAGGAATAAAAATGGAAATTGCATGCTAACCAATGAGAGGAGTCTGACCAAAAAAATAAATGAACTATAATTATTAAATGCTGAAGAAAAATATGACATAGTGGGGATAACTGAGACATGGGCTGGATGAGAGCTTTCGACTAGGCCGGTTAACTTACAGGGTTACAGTCTATTTAGAAGGATCGTAAAGACCGGAAGGGGGGAGGTGTCTGTTCTATGTAAATCCTGTCTGAAGCCAAAAACTGCGGGGGGAAGATATAGGTACAGGTATGAACATGTAGAATCATTATGGGTAAATATGCATGGGGTAACAATAACAATTAATACTAATAGGGGTCTGCTATTAGGCCCCCAAAAAATAAAAACAGAAACCATGGAAGATGTTTCTCCTAGACAAAAAGATGAGGCGGCTAATCAGAATGAGGTTGTTATTATGGGCGGGCTTTAAACTATCCAGACATCAATTTTGGGGGGAAATGAAACCTGTAGCTCTCATAAAGGAAACAGGTTTTTGTCAATAACTAATAATAATTACCTTTGCCAAATGGTGCAGCAAAAGATTAGAGGAAAGGCCATTCTAGACTTAATATTCAATAATAGACCTAACAGAGTAACAATGTTAGGTTGAGGGGGGGGGGGGCACTTTGGAAATGTGACCATAATATAATACATTTCCATTTAAACCTTCAAGAGGAAATTATTTGTCAGGGAGCACAAAAACACTGAATTTTAGGAAGGCTAATTTTATTCTGCTTAGGGAGGCTCTAAACCGTATTGACTGGGACAAGGTATTTAAAAATGACAGAACAAATAATAAATTGGATATTTTTAAAAACATCTTAGGCGCCCACTGTGAAAGATACATACCTTATGGTAATAAAATAATTAGAAACAGGAAGAACCCAATGTGGATCAACCAGGACGTAAAAGAGGCAATAAAAAACAAAAAGAAAGCTTTTCAGCTACTAAAACAGGAGGGCAGTGAAGAGGCGCTAAAAAACTATAAGGAAAAAATAATATATGTAAAAAAAAAGGATAAAGGCAGCAAAGCTTGGAGACCCGAAAGACATATTGCCTTTGAAAGTAAAACTAACCCCAAAATACTTTTTAACTATATAAATAGTAAAAAAGATTTTTAAAAAAGAAAATGTTGGCCCTTGAAAAGAATTGAGGGAGAGACTGTAGACGGCGATGAGAAAAAAAAAAAGGCTGCTAAACAATTTTTTTTCCACTGTATTTACTGAGGAGGATTGACCTTCCTGTTAATGAGCAGAGGGATGAGGTAAACTCCAACTTAAATGTTGCTTGTCTAAACCAGGAAGAAAAGTGCAGCTCTGTGTTAGGCAGCTTTAAATTAGAACAAAATCCCCCGGTCCTGATGGTATAACACCCGTGTCCTAAGGGAGTTAAGTGATGTCATAGATAGGCCTATTCTTAATTTTATGGGGCTGTCTAATAACGGGGTATGTCCCAATGGATTGGTGCATAACAAATGTGGTGCCAATATTCAAAAAGAGGTCAAAAAGTGATCCTGGAAACTATAGGCCGGTAAGCTTAACCTCTGTTGTTGGTAAAATGTTTGAAGGTTTTCTTAGAGATGCTATCCCGGAGTATCTCACTGAAAATAAATTTTAATATAACGCCATTCCCGCATGGGTTTATGAAGGATCGGGTCCCGTTAAAACTGTTCTCATCAGTTCTATGAGGAAGTTAGTTCTAGGGCTGGATCGGGGTGAGGCACTGGATGTCATATCTAGATTTTTCGAAAGCATTTGATACGGTGCCACATAAAAAGTTGGTAAGTAAAATGAGAATGCTTGGACTGGGGGAAAATGTGTGCAAGTGGGTAAGCAACTGGCTCAGAGATAGAAAACAAAGGGTAATATAATTAAGGGTGCATTACTCAGACTGGATCCTGTTACTAGTGAGGTACCCTAGGGCTCAGTTTTTGGGCACCTTCCTTCTTTTTAACTTTTCATTAACGATCTTACACATGGATTGCACAGTAGAATATCGATCTTTGCAGATGATACTAAAACTCTGAAAGAAATTCAAACACAATAGAAAATAAATGTGTTATTACAAGGGATCTGGGTAAGTTGGAGGCCTGGGCAGAGAAGTGGCAGATGAGGTTTAACACAGATAAAATTCAAGGTTATGCACATGGGGAGGAAAAATCCATTACATGACTACCCTGTTAAAATGGAAAAACGCTGGGTGGTTAAAAGTGACATGGAGAAGGTTAGGAATCCTGGACAGTAAACTTTAATTGTAGCAGCCAAATGTCAGACAGCAGTTGCCCAAAGGCAAATAGGATCATGGGGTGTATTAAAAGGGCATAGTGCACTGATGAGAAATTATTCTCCCATTTATATAAGTCACTGGTTAGACAACATATGGAATTATTGTGTACAGTTTTGGGCACCAGTGCACAGGAAAGACATTGTAGAGCTTGAACAGGTAACAAAGGCGGGCAACAAAATAATTAAAGCTGTTTTGGGACTGCAAATACCCAAAAGATTTAGCAAAGATTGGGGTTATTTCGTTTAGAGGAAAGACGGCTTCGGGGGGGGACATGATAATATGTTTTTAAAAACATCAAAGGTCAATATAGAGATCTCTCTCAAAAATTTATTTATACCCCGGGGGCTGTATCTTAAAAAAAGGGGGCATCCTCTACGTCTCAAGGAACGAAAGTTTTAAATAAAACATAGAAAGGGATTCTTTATGTTAGAGCAGTGAGGAATGTGGACTCTCTGTCAGAGGAACTTGTCATGGTGAATTCAATAAACAGAGTTCAAAAAAGGGGTTTGGATGCATTTTGGAGGGGTAATATAACAAGTTATAGTGTCTAGGATTCTGGAGAGGGGTCGTTGAACAAGGTTTTTTTTCCAATTGCCAGATTGGAGTCAGGAAAGGAATTTTTTCCCTAAAATGAGGACAATTAGCTTCTACCTCATTGGGGTTGTTTGCCTTCATCTGAATCAACACTTTAGCAAAATAGGCTGAACTGGATGGACGTCTTGTCTTTTTTCAGCCTTACAAACTACAGTATGTAACTATGTAACATTGCTTTCAGGGGCGTGGTTACATTCCATTGTTTCTTGCATCCATCAGGAATGTGGCACTAGTTGATTGGTTCTCCAGATATGGTCACAGTTTCCACCAAGATCCATGGTGCCTCGTGGTGGGGTGTGGTCCAGGAAACAGGCGCCATTTTGGAGTATCTCTGTTGTTTTCAGCTAAGCTTATATATGTGCAATAATGTTTTGCACCACGAACATCATTAGAACAGCATTAAAAAAATTTATAGAAAAATATATATATTTCCCTTCACACTATTACCCACCTAAATATACTGGGGGCTCCATTACTTACCTACCTACATATACCGAGGGCCCATTATCTACCTATATGTACTGAGGGCACTATTTCCTACCTACATGTACTGGGGGCCCTATTACCTACCTACATATACTGGGGGCCTATTACCTACCTATATGTACTGGGGGCCCTATTACCTACCTACATATGCTGGAGGTCCTATTACCTACCTACAGATACTGGGGGCCCTATTACCTACCTATATATACTGGGGGCCCTATTACCTACCTACATATACTGGGGGCCCTATTACCTACCTATATATACTGGGGGCCCTATTACCTACCTATATGTACGGGGGCCCTATTACCTACCTATATCTACTGGAGGCCTTATTACCTCTCTTTATATACTGGGGTCCCTATTACCTACCTATATATACTGGGGGCCCATTACCTACCTATATATACTGGGGGCCTGATTACCTACCTAGATATACTGGGGGCCTAATTACCTAACAACCTATATATACTAGGGGCCCTATTACCTATCTACCTACATATACTGGGGGCTCTATTACCTACCTACCTACATATACTGGGGACCCATTACCTACCTGAGCGCGAAAATAAAAAAAATATTTTTTTCAATAATCTGCAATTTTAGCTGAAAATTTTTAATTTTTACAGGAATCCTGGATAAAAAAGCACCCCAAATTGTGTTACGCAATTTCTACCAAGTTCGGCAATACCCTATATGTGGGTGTAAACTGCTGTTTGGGCACATGGCAGGGCATACAAGGGAGGGGGCGCTATTTGGCTTTTGGAAGGCAGATTTTGGTGGGGCCATGTCACATTTGCAAAGCCCCCAAAGTACCAGAACAGGTGAAACTTTCCAGAAGTTGCTTCACTTTGGATTCAACACCTCTCATGGATCTCATCTAGGGGTGTATTGTGCATTTTAGGTGCACAGGTGTTCCATAGTTTTTTTTAGCATTGGGCCATGAAAATGGGGGAAAAAAACACAGTTCTGCTATTGTGTTTTGGGCTTCATTTTTACAGCATTCGCCGAACGGGATAAATGACAGGATAACTTTACTATGTGATTCGGTACAATTGCAATTATATAAATTTTATAGAGTTTTTTATGTTTTATTACTTTTACACAATAGAAATGAGTTTATAAAAAAAATTATTTTTATGTTGTCATATTCTGACAGCCATAACTTTTTTATTTTTCTGTATACGGAGCTGATTATGGGCTTGTTTTTTATGGGATGAGTTGATCTTTTTATTGGCATCATTATGGGGTGCATATGACGCTTTGATCACTTTTTATTAAGGTTTTTGTGAGGCATTTTGAACAAAATACAGCAATCCTGGTAGTGTTTTTTTATTTTTATTTTTTACAGCGGTATAAATGACATCCTAGCATTACCCAGCAGGTCGATACAATTACAGCGATACCCAATTTATTTATTTATTTATGTTTTACTGCTTTTACACAAAAAACACTTTTATTCAAAAAGAAAACACGTTTTTGCGTCACCATAGTCTGAGAGCCATAACTTTTTTATTTTTCTGTTTACCGAGCTGTGTATGGGCTTGTTTTTTGCGGGATGAGTTGATGTTTTTATTGGTATCATTTATGGCGGGAAAATGCTTTTGATCGCTTTTAAATCCGTTTTTTGGAAGCCAGGGTGAATAAAATACTTCAATCCTAGTAGAGTTTTTTATTTTTATTTTTAATAGCGCTCAATAGTGCAATATACGTGACAAGTTAGTTTTACTCTGTGGGTTGAGACGATTACGGCGATACCCAGTTTATATAGTTTTTTATGTAAAGGCCCTTTTAAAAAAAAAATTGTAAAAAAAATTTCTATTGAAGTACTTTAAAAAAAAAGTGTTTTCATTGTGTAAAACAATATTTTTGTATCACTATCTTCTGATAGCCATAACTTTTTTATTTTTCCGTATACAGAGCTGTGTAAGGACTTTGTTTTTGCGGGCTGAAATGACGTTTTAAAGGGTACCAGTTTGGTGTTGATATGAGTTTCTGGTGACTTTTTATTCCATTTTATATGCTGCGGGATGAACAAAAATCGCAATTCTTTGACTGTTTTTTTTATGCTGTTCACTGTACGGGTTAATTAACATGGCATATTTATAGAGTGGGTCGTTACTCACGCAGTGATACCAAATATGGGTACTTTATTTATTTTTTATCTTTTTTGGGGCGATTGGCATTGTAAAGGGGAAAAAGGCGGTGTATGTGTTTTATTATTTTGTGTTTACTTTTTACACTTTTTTTTTTACTTTTTTACACTATTTCCACTTTTCACCAGAGGGGAATTGTATGAGCGATATTCAAATTGCTCTTACAAGAGGAGACCTGTTCACAGCATTACTGCTGTGTACTGGTCTCCATGGTGACTGTCAATCACCATGCTCACAAGGCATTGTGGGCATAGTGACGTCCCCGGGAACCCCGGTGTTTTTCAGAAAGCATCCGGGGGTCAAATAAGGGGACCAGCGGCTGTCGTCGCGCTCGCTGCGGTTTTTGCAGGGGGGGCTAAAACCCTCCTGCTGCGCTTGTGTCATGACCAGATAGGTGTCGCGAATCAAAGGGTTTAAATACTCGGGGCCCTTAGTCACTCCGGCCGTGGGGGTGCGGCATGTTGCCAGGGGTAAAACAGCTGGTTCCATGCCATGATCTTGCGAGCTCCGCCTGTGAGCTCGCGTGATCTCCATGACGTACCAATACGTCAATTTGCGGGAACCCCTGTCCGACCTTGACGTAAATAGTCTTTTTAAAAGATCCTGCCCCACAGACTAAATTAAATTCGTGAGACTTAACCTCACAACATGGGAAGACCAAAGAGTTTTTAAAGGATGTTAGGGCAAGATCATGACCTGCACAAAGGTACAAAACCAAAGTAAGACGTTGGGTGAGAAGGAGAAACTTTTGGGTTTGCAAAATAAGAAAATCGAAGAAATACAAATGACTGTCAATCGCAGGGAATCTGGGCACCAGAAAAATTTCCTCAGGGGGTACCCTTAATCAAGGGGGTGAGAGATCAGCCTAAAACTACACGGGGGGAATTGTTAATGATTCAAGGAAGCTGGGCCCACAGTCCCCAAAAAAACCCTTTGGTAAACATTCGCCCCTAAGGGTTTTTTAATTTGCAGTGCGCAAGGGGGGCCCCCTGCCGAGAAGGCACATGTGCAGGCCCCCTCTGAGTTTTCCAATGAACACTGGATTTATTTGTGAGTGATTGGGTAAGGTGCTTGGTTTTGTGAACAAAAATTTGCTCTTTGGCATTAACTGAACTTCAAAAATGGTTTCCTGAGCCCCGAAATGCGCTTTTTGAGAGAGCGCTAAATCTATGACCCGCAGTAGAACAGGTTAATAGATTCAGGTGCAAAAAATGCACGCAAAAAACAAAATGGCACCTGGACGCCAAAAATCATACATGTCACCCTAAATGTAAATACAGTGTAATCACTTATTTTTCTGCAGGCACCCACAGTTTTTACCACATATGGTTTGTAGGGGTTAATTATTCTCAGAGCCCGTGTTTCAACTGATAGTCAATGTGGTGGTGCGTTTGGCCCTGGTCTGACGTATTATTTTATCCCTTTAAATAGAAATTAGTTTTGGATCTTTGGGTTTTGTAAGTTTTTTTTTTTAGTAACAGTCATTTTGGTATATTTTCTCCATGCATAGGTGTATTGTTTAGTGACTGTTATTTATAAGGTTTTGCACTGTCATACGTAGTAGAGCGCTTTTGAGCAATTTTCATTGTACAGTGACTGCTGAGGGAGGAAAGGGTCCATGTGGAATCATGAAAATTAGTGACAGGAAATAATTTTTTTTTTTAAAAAAACATGCGCATTTACAAAGTGGCGTAAAAAAAGTGTGGAATGAAAATCCTATGAGCAAAACAACACAAAGGACCCGGACCCCCGGATATTTTTGCACCTCAACGCCCCTTGGTTGTAAGCAGGTCTCTGTTTTTTAAATTCACTATAAGGGTATGTTCACACGGCCTTTTGAATGCATTTGGGTCCAAAAAAATTTCTCCAAAAAAGCTGCGTCATCGATCCAAAACGATCCCCTGCAGGTGCGTTTTTATCATTTTGGGTGCAGCGGGATCGTATTATAGTTTAAATAAGGGGGCCTGTGCATCTTTTGGATCAAGAATTGAAAAGAGTGTTTAAAAAAGCAATGGGGGTCTCGTTTGAACGGATTTTGTTTTTATTGCAAACAATTAAAAACACACTGCTAATTGCTAGATGCGTGTTTGGGTCTGTTAAGGGTCCAAAAGACGGATCCAAACACGCATCTATAAACGTATGTACACATGGACAGAACACAGCAGGTAGTTTTAATATTATGGCAAAATTTTCATATATGGGTTTAGGAAATTTTGGGTTTGGCAATTCTTTTAAAAAAAAAAGGAAACGGGAAATAAACAGTGGGGCCCAAAAACCCAAGCCAATCTTATCTGCAATTAAACTGTATATTGCTTTGTTTGTTGCTGCTTTGCCTGAGAATTATGTATGACCATAAGGTAATATTTACTTATTGAAAAACCCTTTTTTTCCCGTCGGTTTAAAATTTTTACCTGGGCAACAGCTAGAGGGAAAAAATCCCCCAATTTTTTTATCTGAAGGATATCGGGTAAAGCAAATACTGCCAGAGCAAAAAGGGCCTTTTAATGACTTTTCAGAAGTCCTGTGGAATCACAAGCCAGAGTGTGTTGCTAGGACGCTGGCTGAGTCTGTTATTAAACACAGAAACATATCATAACTTGCCCTCTTGTACAGAACATAGACGGCTAGATGTTTGCTTATCACGAGGAAGTAGATTAAAAAACCCGGGCAGTTGGGGAAGCAAGAAAGAGTGAATGGCTCTAATGCCTTGTGTGCCTGCCAGGCGTGCCTCGAAAGCCTGCCCTGTTTAGAATGGGATTAGGCTTGAAAATAATAAATGTTCTGCTGGTTGCTGTAAGACTATGTTGGACTAGCCAAGAGCCACCTGCTCTATTTCAATGCAATGAGTCGGCAAGTATTTATTTAGAACTAAATTCTAATCGATAAGAGCAGAAAATCCAGTTAAAATTCCCTTACAGAAAAGGTTTTCCCAAAAATTTTGTTTAAAAAATTATATGCGCTTGGAGGGGAGCCCCCCTTTGGTTATGATAGATTCTGGATGCATTTTTATGAAATCCATCTGCAGAAAAAGTTTGAAAAACAGCTTAGGTCATAAAATGTGTGGCAAAACTTTGTAATCTGAAAAGGTTTTTCCTTTTTTCAAAAATTTTAATACTTAAAAAATGAGCGGGGAGTTGTTGCCCCTTGTTTTTCCCATACAGGGCCGTCTCTTCCATTGGGCTAGGTAGGCATTTGCCCGGGGGCCCCATGAGTTCAGGGGGCCCCTCGGGCAGCTGTCTACCCTGCCTAGTGGCAGTGAATATATGTTCATTGGTCTGCTGCGCTGTGCCTGCACGTTATAGAGCAGACAGGGCGGCGCGGCAGTCAGAGCAGGGGCCAGGCTACAGTGATGCCTGATGCGGCCCCTGCTATTGCTGTGTCCTGCCTGCGCTTTTCTCTTCACAGCGCAGGCAGCGGAGCAGAGGTGTAAAGCAGGGGACAGACGATGCTCTAAGCTCCTGCACTACAGCCCCTCCCCATCCCCAGCAGTGCGCGCCGCTGAAGAGCAGAAGAACAGTGCTGGGGAGAGAGGAGCAACGCTGCCCCTCCTCTCTCTACCCTGACACCATCGGCAGGTCGGAGCTGCAGACTGCCCTGCTACTTCAGGACCAGTGAGTGATTAAGGGAGGTGTGGGGAGTTAGGAGTGGGAGGGGGAGGTGTGGGGAGTTAGGAGTGGGAGGGGGAGGTGTGGGGTGTTGGTATACACTGGAGAGACTTCCTATCTGCTGTGGAGGACCGTGGAAGTGATCTCCACTGCTTTCATATATGCACTGTCCACACCACAGGCTGTACCTGGCAATCAGCCTGCACCTATACAATAGCCACAGCATTGCATTCATGCAGGGGTGCAGGAGGGGTGAAGGAAAGATCACTGTCCACACCACAGGCTGTACCTGGCTATCAGCCTACACCTACATGATGCACCTATACACTAGCCATGACATACATGCAGGGGTGCAGTAGCATGGGCTATGGAGGAAGATCTCCACTGCTCTCATATATGTACTGTCAACACCACAGGCTGTACCTGGCTATCAGCCTGCGCCAATGCAATAACCACAGCATTGCATCTATCCAAGGGTGAAGGAGTATGGGCTATGGAGGGTGGAAGTGACCTCCACTGTCCACACTACAGGCTGTACCTGGCAATCAGCCTGCACCTACATGATGCACCTATACAATAGCCATGGCATTGCATCTATCCAGGGGTGCCGGAGCATGGGCTATGGAGGGTGGAAGGGATCTCCTTTTCTCTCATCTATGTACTGTTCACACTACAGGATTTCCCTGGTTTTAATCACTTTGTAATAAATGTTCCTTGTATTTAAGCCCCTACATGATACACTTATCCAATAGCCATAGCATTGCATTCATCCGGGGTGCAGGGTCATGGGCTATGGGGGTGCAGGGTCATGGGGGTATGGAGGGTGGAAGGGATCTCCCCTGCTCTCTTTTTGCACTGTCGTGACCACACACAGGCAAGGGCCCCTTTTAT
>JAODAL010035112.1:0-43351 GCA_025379985.1 Phyllomedusa bahiana | reverse complement strand
TACTAGGGTATACTGCTGTGCAAGAAGCAAATAGTATCACCATACTGTTACTGACAAAACCAGTATACCAATGCCAATATTATCAATAATACCACTATGCAAAGACCAAATAATACCACTATACCATGATCACATATAACCACCACATAATTACATAATGCTGCTATACTGTTCCTAAATATAAATCAATATACTTAGACAAATATTGCTGCCATACAGTGACCATATATTGGTAGATACCAGTTGCACACAGGCACTATTCAGACACATAAGAATAACAGTATACTAACATCCAGTGATTTTCAGTTGACATGTCTTATCAGTCATTCACTTTCATTTTTCTTCTCCATTCAGCCCATACTGCCATGACAAATTCTTCTGGCCACAACTAATTTATGCAGAATTTGCCACACAAATGTAGTGGAATCCTTTCTTTTTCATCATTTTCCGACCTGTCCCTACTTTCCATTGGAGTGCGGGTTAAGAGATGAAAGGTGTTGGCTGTATTTTATGTTGGCACTAGGCTGCATAACAAAAAGGTAGTAAGGGAGGGCAGGCACAATCTCTTGGAGGGTAGGGAACGAGGTTGAAACCCCTGGTGCTTGTGCTGTAGCTGTGTTCTGAACCCCCCAGATCATACTGTGCAGCCTGATTCTGTTTGCTGCACCTTAGAAGATTAGCCACATTTAGTACTTTTATGCTTTTGTAGTGTTTCAGTTTTTTGTTTTTTTTACAGATTTCCACATTAGACGATGATAGATTAATTGGACTACACCAGACTCATTTGATTCATTTCTTTCATAAAATGGTCTACAAAGGATGTTGTCAAGGAGTGTTTATATAAATGGAGTGTTTTTCATTTCTTTGTGGGGGTTTACCATTTTATTTCAGTGTCAGCAATGAAAGTTTCTGACAAACACCTCTGCCTCTAATGTGATGGTTTACTTTTGGGGTCACTGCAGGCTGGTATTTTTAGGGTAGGAAGGGACCAATATCCATGGACCTACCCATTCTGAGAATATCGGCCTACAGCTGTTGAAGTTACCTTGGTTAATTATGAAAAATGGGTGACCCACAATTATTTATTTAGGTGGTTAATGACAAAAGCCACCACTGGCCTAGAGCTAGTAATGAATAAACACTATTTACACCGCCAATCGCCCCAAAAAAGATCAAAAATAAAGAACACATATTTGATATTGCCAAGTGATTAACAATCTACCCTATAAATCTGTCATATTAATTAACCCACACAGTGAACGGCATCAAAAAAGATAATCACAGAATTGTGATTTTTGTTCATTCCGCAACACATAAAATGGAATAAAAATCAATCAAAAACTCAAACACCAAAGTGGTACCAATTAAAACATCAGTTCATCTTGCAAAAAAAAGCCCTTACACAGCTCTGTATGTGGAAAACTAAAAAGTTATGCCTATCAGAAAATAGCGATATGTAAATATTGTTCAGTATTATACAATAAAAACACTTTTTTTTAAAGCGCTATAGGTATCGCTGTAATCGTATTGACCAACAAGTAAAAATAATTTGTCATGTATGCTGCACGGTGAGCGCTGTTAAAAATAAAAATAAACACTACTAGGATTGCTAAATTTTCTTCATCTTTCCTTACAAAAAACGGATTTAAAAATCAATCAAAAACCCTTGTCCCCCAGAAAATTATACCAATAAAAATATCAACTAATCCAGCAAAAAGAAGCCCCTGCACAGCTCCGTACAGAGAAAAATAAAAAAGTTATGTCTCTCAAGCTGTGGCGATGCAAAAACGTGTTTTCCTTTTTGAATAAAAGTGTTTTTTTTAGTAAAATAAGTAAAACATTAAAAAAATATACAACTTGGGTATCGCTGTAATCGCATCAACCTGCTGAGTAAAACTAGCATGTCATTCATACTTCATGGTGACTGCTGTAAAATAATTAAACAAAAACACAGAATTGCTATATTTTGTTCAAAATGCCTCACAAAAACCTTAATAAAAAGTGATCAAAGTGTCATTTGCACCCCATAATAGTACCAATAAAAATGTCATCAATAAGAAGAAGGTTTGTACACAGCGTCCCAGCAGTATAGATGGGTTTTATACCAGATATAGACTGGCAAGACAGTATAAGTTAAAAAAATGTATATTTTATTATAATCGAGTAAAATGATGAAAAAAGACATACGTGGTAGCAGTGCAGATCATTCGCCGTACTCCACAGTGTGCAGCCGGAAGCTCTGTCAGAACAGACCGACGCGTTTCGGTGACGTGCACCTTAATCCTGGTCTGATAGGTAACATTCAGTGAGGGTTTAAATAGGAAGTCGGGCGTTAGCCCATTCAAAAACTTAACCCTTAAAATACCAAACAGGTAAAAATCACAAACATAAAAAACAAATATATGCTGGAGAGTACCGGCTAAACTCACAAACAAAGTATATATAAGGGAAGCAAATGTACTGTTACATGTTACAGCACAAGTTAGAAAGTGGAGACACACTAATAATGGTTATAAGATGTCATGTTTTACATTTAACCAATATGGTTGTCGCGTTTTTAAAATAAAAATCACTTTGCCACAATTCAACAATTTTTTCCCGCAAGTTGCCTCCCCTAGCATCTATGGTAACTTTTTCTATGCCCATACAACGAAAAGATGTTATATCACTACTATGTACTTCTATAAAATGTTTCGATGCAGCAGACATGGTAGTTAACCATTGTGCTTTTTTTGCATCCGAGATGTGACGTCTGATTCTTGTTTTAAAGGAATTGGAAGTGCAACCAACGTATTGAATTTGGCAAGTTGTACAAGCTATAATGTATACCACATTTTTCGTATTGCAATTAATGTATTGTCTGATTATGTAACTTTTTTTAGTAACAAAAGACAAGAAGGTATTTTTGACCTCCATATGTTTGCAGGTAATGCAAATCCTGTGTCCACAACAGAAGCAACCGGTGGTTGTGAGCCAAGTGTTTCTTGGCTTATTGTTTGGACTGAGAAACAAACTTGGGGAGATGATAGAACCTACACTCACCGGCCACTTTATTAGGTACACCTGTCCAACTGCTCGTTAACACGTCATTTCTATTCAGCCAATCACATGGCGGCAACTCAGTGCATTTAGGCATGTAGACATGGTCAAGACAATCTCCTGCAGTTCAAACCGAGCATCAGTATGGGGGAAGAAAGGTGATTTGAGTGCCTTTGAACGTGGCATGGTTGTTGGTGCCAGAAGGGCTGGTCTGAGTATTTCAGAAACTGCTGATCTCCTGGGATTTTCACGCAAAACCATCTCTAGGGTTTGCAGAGAATGGTCCGAAAAAGAAAAAACATCCAGTGAGCGGCAGTCCTGTGGGCGGAAATGCCTTGTTGATGCCAGAGGTCAAAGGAGAATGGGCAGACTGGTTCAAGCTGATAGAAAGGCAACAGTGACTCAAATAGCCACCCGTTACAACCAAGGTAGGCAGAAGAGCATCTCTGAACGCACAGTACGGCGAACTTTGAGGCAGATGGGCTACAGCAGCAGAAGACCACACCGGGTGCCACTCCTTTCAGCTAAGAACAGGAAACTGAGGCTCCAATTTGCCCAAGCTCATCGAAATTGGACAGTAGAAGATTGGAAAACGTTGCCTGGTCTGATGAGTCTCGATTTCTGCTGCGAAATTCGGATGGTAGGGTCCGAATTTGGCGTCAACAACATGAAAGCATGGATCCATCCTGCCTTGTATCAACGGTTCAGGCTGGTAGTGGTGGTGTCATGGTGTGGGGAATATTTTCTTGGCACTCTTTGGGCCCCTTAGTACCAATTGAGCATCGTTGCAACACCTTGTTGAATCTATGCCACGAAGAATTGAGGCAGTTCTGAAGGCAAAAGGGGGTCCAACCCGTTACTAGCATGGTGTACCTAATAAAGTGGCCGGTGAGTGTATGTTATGTGCTTTCTTAGGAATAAATCTCACTCCCTTATGCATTATATTGGACAAACTAGGGTGTGAGTACAAAATCGGGAGATACTTTTTCATAATGCCAACCACTTTATTGTATTGTGGAGAGTATGTGGTAGAAAAAGTAATACCCGAAAAATTGTCCTGTTTTCTTTTTTTGTCCACTAATACATCAGTGTGTGTCATAGATTCAACTTTTTTTCTGGACCATTCTAAATTTTTGTCAGTGTAACCTCTTTGCCTCAACTTGTTGAGAACCCATGATTGTTGTACCTCAAAATCTGCATGTAAACTACAATTTCTTTTAATGCGAATTAGTTCCCCCCTGGGTATGTTGCGTGTAACATGATGAGGGTGGCAAGAAGCAGCATGTAAGATTGAATTTTGTGAAGAGGGTTTGACAAAGGGGGTGACTGTAACCCGGTTTCCTATTGTCCCATTTAATGTTACGTCCAAAAAGTGTATAGTATTCTCATGGAGATGATGGGTGAATTTGAGATTCATTGGATTGTCATTAATATACTGAAGAAAGTTGGTGACATCATCAGGGGGGCCCTCCCATATCAGGAGGAGGTCGTCTATATAACGACCATACCACCTGATATGGGAGGCGAAGACGTTGTTGTCAGAGAACAAAAATGTCTCCTCCCATAAACTCATGTAAATATTCGCCAACTTTTGGACGAGGGGATTGTGATGGGTGTTCTAACTCCATATCTGGCGGAACAACTTCACAATCCACACCCCAAAATTCCTATTGTACATTCCTTGCCGAAGACACATAAGAATCTCTTCCCACCACCTCTCAGACCAATAGTGTCAGGTATTGATTCTTTCTCTGAAAAACTAGGGGCATGGGTTGATCATCACTTGAAACCACTTATTCCCCATATCCCAGGATTTATACGTGACACTAAACAGGTGGTTTCACAACTGGAATTGGTGACATGGGACAAACACTTTTTGTGGTTGACATGTGATGTCATTGGGTTATACCCTTCCATTCCCCATGAATTGGCAATAATGAGTTTAAAGAATTTCTTATACAAACACAGTAATTATGACCCGAATTTATGTGAATTTTTAATTATGTCCACTGAGTTTTTGTTGAAACATAATTTTTTCTCCTTTGACCAGGAATTTTTCCTCCAACTATGCGGGGCTTCAATGGGGGCCAAATTTTCGCCCTCCTTGGCGAATATTTACATGAGTTTATGGGAGGAGACATTTTTGTTCTCTGACAACAACGTCTTCGCCTCCCATATCAGGTGGTATGGTCGTTATATAGACGACCTCCTCCTGATATGGGAGGGCCCCCCTGATGATGTCACCAACTTTCTTCAGTATATTAATGACAATCCAATGAATCTCAAATTCACCCATCATCTCCATGAGAATACTATACACTTTTTGGACGTAACATTAAATGGGACAATAGGAAACCGGGTTACAGTCACCCCCTTTGTCAAACCCTCTTCACAAAATTCAATCTTACATGCTGCTTCTTGCCACCCTCATCATGTTACACGCAACATACCCAGGGGGGAACTAATTCGCATTAAAAGAAATTGTAGTTTACATGCAGATTTTGAGGTACAACAATCATGGGTTCTCAACAAGTTGAGGCAAAGAGGTTACACTGACAAAAATTTAGAATGGTCCAGAAAAAAAGTTGAATCTATGACACACGCTGATGTATTAGTGGACAAAAAAAAGAAAACAGGACAATTTTTCGGGTATTACTTTTTCTACCACATACTCTCCACAATACAATAAAGTGGTTGGCATTATGAAAAAGTATCTCCCGATTTTGTACTCACACCCTAGTTTGTCCAACATAATGCATAAGGGAGTGAGATTTATTCCTAAGAAAGCACCTAACATAGGTTCTATCATCTCCCCAAGTTTGTTTCTCAGTCCAAACAATAAGCCAAGAAACACTTGGCTCACAACCACCGGTTGCTTCTGTTGTGGACACAGGATTTGCATTACCTGCAAACATATGGAGGTCAAAAATACCTTCTTGTCTTTTGTTACTAAAAAAAGTTACATAATCAGACAATACATTAATTGCAATACGAAAAATGTGGTATACATTATAGCTTGTACAACTTGCCAAATTCAATACGTTGGTTGCACTTCCAATTCTTTTAAAACAAGAATCGAACGGTCACATCTCGGATGCAAAAAAAGCACAATGGTTAAACTACCATGTCTGCTGCATCGAAACATTTTATAGAAGTACATAGTAGTGATATAACATCTTTTCGTTGTATGGGCATTAGAAAAAGTTTACCATAGATTGCTAGGGGAGGCAACTTGCGGGAAAAAAATTGTTGAATTGTTAGGCAAAGTGGATTTTTATTTTAAAAACGCGACAACCATATGGGTTAAAATGTAAAACATGACATCTTATACCATTATTAGTGTGTCCACTTTCTAACTTGTGCTGTAACATGTAACAGTACATTTGCTTCCCTTATATATACTTTGTTTGTGAGTTTAGCCGGTACTCTCCAGCATATATTTGTTTTTTATGTTTGTGATTTTTACCTGTTTGGTATTTTAAGGGTTAAGTTTTTGAATGGGCTACGCCCGACTTCCTATTTAAACCCTCACTGAATGTTACCTATCAGACCAGGATTAAGGTGCACGTCACCGAAACGCGTCGGTCTGTTCTGACAGAGCCTCCGGCTGCACACTGTGGAGTACGGCGAATGATCTGCACTGCTACCACGTATGTCTTTTTTCATCATTTTACTCGATTATAATAAAAATATACATTTTTTTAACTTATACTGGCTTGCCATTCTATATCTGGTATAAAACCCATCTATACTGCTGGGACGCTGTGTACAAACCTTCTTCTTATTGTTTCCATGTAGCCGAGGAAGCTCTCGGCGTTCACGTGCCTCCCTCCGATTGCCCGACGGGTGGATTGAGCTGGACTGTGATTTATTGTTTTGAATTCATATGCTCTTTATCCGTGTCTCTGCCACAACGCTATATGCGTGATACCATTTGCTATTCAAAGAAGTCGGGACTTATATAACTACATATGCATTATGGATACCGATATAGATAGGAGAAATAAGGCAGCCAGTTTGTTCAATCAGACTAGCAGTGCACACATGCCGGATACTCCCAGTGATGTGAAAACCATTTTTACTAAATTAGAAACCCTCAAGAAGCATGAGACCAAACTATGGTGGGATCACACTACTCTTACTACATATCTTGAAAAACGGATGATCCCCCGTGGTTTACGTATAAAAAAGACTGTTACATCTCAATATCCAGATGAGTTCACTATCGAATGGAATAACATCTTGACAGATTGTTCACTGAAACTAATACAATTAATTGTGGAACATGAAAGCAAAAAATTGCTAGAATTGAAACAAGAAATGCTCACAGTGGAACAGTCTTTGATTTCATATGTTGATACCGAAGAATACAAACGCCACTATGACAACATGAATAACAATATCCACAAACTGGAAGAAGCCATCATGAAAATCAAAAAATCCAAATATGATAGGGATCTCAATGACTATGCTAAGGGGGAAGTATATTCTTGGACCAACAAAAGAAGAATTTTTCCAAGACCCATACTCAAAAATACTAACACCTATCCTATAGCGAGAGATAGACACGTCAGTTTCTCTGATGTTGAAACTTCGCCGGAACAGTCTTCTACATCTACTGCCGACGACCTCATGGATAATCTTCATACCAACTATGATCCCATTACGCCGTTGTCCAACCCACGTATGAATACAAGGGCATACCTCGAGGCAACCCGTTCAGGAGCAAGACCTTTTGACCCTCCTTTTTTAGACGGAAACCAAGGCGTGCCGGGCGTAAACACAAGAAGAGGTCGCAATTACCGCTCTTCCAACAGGAAACAACGGAGACCCCGGTATTGAACCTGTCTGCAACCATCTTATCTCAAGCACAGGAGCAGGTACTGTCCAAAGGGCTGAACTTTGCACCCACCAATTCCCTAGATGTATTCAGGACTATCAAGGATGTAAATAAGTTTGCCCGACTTCTTACTGTTAAACATCATTTTGCTATGCAGCAAGAAGATTTGGACTCATCGGATGTTGACACAGCCTTCCCAATAGAGACACATATTACATCGGACCAAATACCAGTTCAAGTTCCAGTAACATTCAGGGACTTAAAAATATTAACTGAACTCAGGTCACTACAAAGTGAAAGTAGGCTTGATACCACGAATGCTGTTAAATTTTCCTTGCCTAACCCATATTTTTATCCCATTCAGTCTCGCCCTGAGATCCTGGATGTCTTCCAGGAATGTGTGGAGCGAGATCTCATCTCGCTCTCGGATTCCTTAGACGACATCCAGGACAGGTACAATCACAATCTATTGCCGCAAGAAAGAACAGCTTTACAACAACTTAAAAACAATTCACATATAATAGTGAGGATGGCGGACAAAGGGGGTGCCGTAGTGGTATTAGATTCAGGTCTTTATAGAAAATTAAATCTGGAAATGTTGAATGATACCACTACTTATAGACCTCTGAGAAATAACCCCACTACAGCGTTCCAAAAAAATTTGAAAAAACTTTTGGACGAGGGGATTGTGATGGGTGTTCTAACTCCATATCTGGCGGAACAACTTCACAATCCACACCCCAAAATTCCTATTGTACATTCCTTGCCGAAGACACATAAGAATCTCTTCCCACCACCTCTCAGACCAATAGTGTCAGGTATTGATTCTTTCTCTGAAAAACTAGGGGCATGGGTTGATCATCACTTGAAACCACTTATTCCCCATATCCCAGGATTTATACGTGACACTAAACAGGTGGTTTCACAACTGGAATTGGTGACATGGGACAAACACTTTTTGTGGTTGACATGTGATGTCATTGGGTTATACCCTTCCATTCCCCATGAATTGGCAATAATGAGTTTAAAGAATTTCTTATACAAACACAGTAATTATGACCCGAATTTATGTGAATTTTTAATTATGTCCACTGAGTTTTTGTTGAAACATAATTTTTTCTCCTTTGACCAGGAATTTTTCCTCCAACTATGCGGGGCTTCAATGGGGGCCAAATTTTCGCCCTCCTTGGCGAATATTTACATGAGTTTATGGGAGGAGACATTTTTGTTCTCTGACAACAACGTCTTCGCCTCCCATATCAGGTGGTATGGTCGTTATATAGACGACCTCCTCCTGATATGGGAGGGCCCCCCTGATGATGTCACCAACTTTCTTCAGTATATTAATGACAATCCAATGAATCTCAAATTCACCCATCATCTCCATGAGAATACTATACACTTTTTGGACGTAACATTAAATGGGACAATAGGAAACCGGGTTACAGTCACCCCCTTTGTCAAACCCTCTTCACAAAATTCAATCTTACATGCTGCTTCTTGCCACCCTCATCATGTTACACGCAACATACCCAGGGGGGAACTAATTCGCATTAAAAGAAATTGTAGTTTACATGCAGATTTTGAGGTACAACAATCATGGGGTCTCAACAAGTTGAGGCAAAGAGGTTACACTGACAAAAAATTTTGAATGGTCCAGAAAAAAAAGTTGAATCTTTGACACCCGCTGATGTATTAGTGGACAAAAAAAGAAAAACAGGACAATTTTTCGGGTATTACTTTTTCTACCACATACTCTCACAATACAATAAAGTGGTTGGCATTATGAAAAAAGTATTCTCCCGATTTTGTACTCACACCCTATTTGTCCAACATAATGCATAAGGGAGTGAGATTTATTCCTAAGAAAGCACCTAACATAGGTTCTATCATCTCCCCAAGTTTGTTTCTCAGTCCAAACAATAAGCCAAGAAACACTTGGCTCACAACCACCGGTTGCTTCTGTTGTGGACACAGGATTTGCATTACCTGCAAACATATGGAGGTCAAAAATTACCTTCTTGTCTTTTGTAACAAAAAAAGTTACATAATCAGACAATACATTAATTGCAATACGAAAAATGTGGTATACATTATAGCTTGTACAACTTGCCAAATTCAATACGTTGGTTGCACTTCCAATTCCTTTAAAACAAGAATCAGACGTCACATCTCGGATGCAAAAAAAGCACAATGGTTAACTACCATGTCTGCTGCATCGAAACATTTTATAGAAGTACATAGTAGTGATATAACATCTTTTCGTTGTATGAGGCATGAAAAAGTTACCATAGATGCTAGGGGAGGCAACTTGCGGGAAAAAAATTGTTGAATTGTGAGGCAAAAGTGGATTTTTATTTTAAAACGCGACAACCATATGGGTTAAATGTAAAAACATGACATCTTATACCATTATTAGTGTGTCTCCACTTTCTAACTTGTGCTGTAACATGTAACAGTACATTTGCTTCCCTTATATATACTTTGTTTGTGAGTTTAGCCGGTACTCTCCAGCATATATTTGTTTTTTATGTTTGTGATTTTTACCTGTTTGGTATTTTAAGGGTTAAGTTTTTGAATGGGCTACGCCCGACTTCCTATTTAAACCCTCACTGAATGTTACCTATCAGACCAGGATTAAGGTGCACGTCACCGAAACGCGTCGGTCTGTTCTGACAGAGCCTCCGGCTGCACACTGTGGAGTACGGCGAATGATCTGCACTGCTACCACGTATGTCTTTTTTCATCATTTTACTCGATTATAATAAAAATATACATTTTTTTAACTTATACTGGCTTGCCATTCTATATCTGGTATAAAACCCATCTATACTGCTGGGACGCTGTGTACAAACCTTCTTCTTATTGTTTCCATGTAGCCGAGGAAGCTCTCGGCGTTCACGTGCCTCCCTCCGATTGCCCGACGGGTGGATTGAGCTGGACTGTGATTTATTGTTTTGAATAAAAATGTCATCTCATCCAGCAAAAAACAGGCACACAATCAGCTCCATATACAAAAAATAAAAAAAATGTGGCTGTCAGACTATGAAAAAATAAAAACGCAATTTTTTATAAACCATTTCTATTGTGTAAAAGTTATAAAACATAAAAAAAATAAAAAATTTCTATTATTGCAATTGTACCGATCCGCATGGCAAAGTTAGTAAGTCACTTATGTTGCACGGCGAACGCTGTAAGATTGAAGCCAAAAAAAATAATGGTGGAACTGCATTCTTACACCCAGCATTTTCATGGCCCAGTGCTAAAAAAAAATTATGGAACACATGTGTGCCAAAAATGCACCTCTAGATGAGTTCCATGAGGGGTGTTGAATCCAAAATGGGGTGACATATGGAAGGTTTCACCTGTTCTGGTACTTTGGGGGCTTTAAAAATGCAACAGGGCACCCACCAAAATCTGCATTAGAAAAGTCAAATATCACTTCTAGAGATGGGCGAATTTCTAAAAAATTCGATTCGGCGACTTCGGCGAATTTTCTGACAAAATTTGTTGCGGTCCAAAATGCTTCGGGACGAATCGCGTTAAAAAACAGCTATTTCCAGGCTGCTCAGAAACTGCAGTGTGCTGTAGAACGTTGTGCCATGCTTAAATATGCAGAGGGAGCTTGGTTTGGTCTTCATACAATGTTGTGTTTTAGTATGACACGCAGATGACTGCCGCCGCTCTTAGAATCGCTTCACTATAAAATTCCCTGGGCATTTAAGAGGGCAAAACGAACCAAAAAACTGAAGCGGAAATGTAGCCTGATAAAGTCATGAAAGCGAAAGCTGGAAAAAATCAAGCTGAGAGCTCAGTTGGCAACATCAGTGACAGAGTGTACAGGTGACGGCAGCAGCCACAGCAGAATGAGGTCAGAGAGTGGCACAATAAAATTCTGGAGGTGGCAAAAAGAGGAGTAGGCCACAGAGTGGCACAATGACACAGTGTGTAGGACACGGCAGCAGCCACAGCAGCAGCATGAGGCCAGAGAGTAGCACAATGACATTCTGGAGGTGGCAAAAACAGAAGTAGGCCACAGAGTGGCACAATGACAGAGTGTGGAGGTCATGGCAACAGCCACAGTAGCAGCATGAGGTCAGACAGTGGCACAATGACAGTGTGTAGGTCACGGCAGCTGCCACAGCAGCAGCATTAGGTCAGACAGTGGCACAATGACATTCTGGAGGTGGCAAAACAGTAGTAGGCCACAGAGTGGCACAATGACAGAGAGTGGAGGTGACAGCAGCAGCAGCATGAGGTCAGACAGTGGCACAATGACACAGTGTGGAGGGCACGGCAGCAGCCACAGCAGCAGCATGAGGTCAGACAGTGGCACAATGACATTCTGGAGGTGGCAAAACAGTAGTAGGCCACAGAGTGGCACAATGACAGAGAGTGGAGGTCACGGCAGCAGCAGCATGAGGTCAGAGAGTGGCACAATGAAATTCTGGAGGTGGCAAAAACAGGAGTAGGCCACAGAGTAGCACAATGACAGAGTGTGTAGGTCACGGCAGCAGCCACAGCAGCAGCATGAGGTCAGACAGTGGCACAATGACAGAGTGTGTAGGTCACGGCAGCTGCCAAAGAAGCAGCATGAGGTCAGACAAAGGCACAATGACATTCTAGAGGTGGCAAAACAGTACTAGGCCACAGAGTGGCACAATGAGAGAGAGTCGAGGTCACGGCAGCAGCAGCATGATGTCAGAGAGTGGCACAATGAAATTCTGGAGGTGGCAAAAACAGGAGTAGACCACAGGGTGGCACAATGATAGAGTGTGTAGGTCCCGGCAGCTGCCAAAGAAGCAGCATGAAGTCAGACATTGGCACAATGACATTCTGGAGGTGGCAAAAAAGTAGTAGGCCACAGAGTGGCACAATGACAGAGAGTGGAGGTCACGGCAGCAGCAGCATGAGGTCAGAGAGTGGCACAATGAAATTCTGGAGGTGTCAAAAACAGGAGTGGCACAATGACACAGTGTGTAGGTCACGGCAGCAGCCACAGCAGCAGCATGAGGTCAGGCAGTGGCACAATGACAAATTGGAGGTAGCAAACACAGGAGTAGGCCACAGAGTGGCACAATGACAGAGCGTGGAGGTCACGGCAGCAGCCACAGCAGCAGCATGAGGTCAGACAGTGGCACAATGACATTCTGGAGGTGGCAAAACAGTAGTAGGCCACAGAGTGGCACAATGACAGAGAATGGAGGTGACGGCAGCAGCAGTATGAGGTCAGAGAATGGCACAATGACACAGTGTGGAGGGCACGGCAGCAGCCACAGCAGCAGCATGAGGTCAGACAGTGACACAATGACAGAGTGTGGAGGTCACGGCAGCAGCCACAGCAGCTGCATGCGGTCAGACAGTGGCACAATGACATTCTGGAGGTGGCAAAAACAGGAGTAGACCACAGAGTGGCACAATGACAGAGTGTGGAGGTCACGGCAGCAGCCACAGCAGCAGCATGAGGTCAGACAGTGGCACAATGACATTCTGGAGGTGGCAAAAACAGGAGTAGGCCACAGAGTGGCACAATGACACAGTGTGGAGGGCACGGCAGCAGCCACAGCAGCAGCATGAGGTCAGACAGTGGCACAATGACATTCTGGAGGTGGCAAAACAGTAGTAGGCCACAGAGTGGCACAATGACAGAGAGTGGAGGTGACGGCAGCAGCAGCAGCATGAGGTCAGAGAGTGGCACAATGACAGATTGTGGAGGTCACGGCAGCAGCCACAGCAGCAGCATGAGGTCAGACAGTGGCACAATGACATTCTGGAGGTGGCAAAAACATGAGTAGGCCACAGAGTGGCACAATGACAGAGGGTGGAGATCACGGCAGCAGCCACAGCAGCAGCATGAGGTCAGACAGTGGCACAATGACATTCTGGAGGTGGCAAAAACAGGAGTAGGCCACAGAGTGGCACAATAACAGAGAGTGGAGGTGATGGTAGCAGCAGCATGAGGTCAGACAGTGGCACAATAACATTCTGGAGGTGGTAAAAACAGGAGTATTCCACAGAGGGGCACAATGACACAGAGTGGAGGGCACGGCAGCAGCCACAGCAGCAGCATGAGGTCAGACAGTGACACAATGACATTCTGGAGGTGGCAAAAACAGGAGTAGGTAAGTCCCTGGTAAAGATGGTGGTAGGCAGATGGAGAAACTGTCAGCAGATGTGTGGCATCAGGCGGGTGGCGGCATCAGAATAGTGGCTGAGGCAGGTAGTTTGAACCCAGACTCATTCCTCACAGTTTGGGTGAGGCGTCATGGCTGATGTAGTCTGCTGCCTAAGGCATAGGTGTGTGGAAATCCTGGCCGATCCACGCCTGATTCATCTTGACAAAGGTCAGTCGTTCCACATTTCCCGTGGATAAGCGGGTTCTCCTTGGGGTAACGATGGCCCCCGCCGCACTGAACACCTGCTCTGATGCCACACTACTGGCCGGGCAGGACAGCTTCTCCACTGCAAACTCAGCAAGTTGCGGCCACACATCCAGTTTGGCTGCCCAGTAATCCAGCGGATCTTCTAACTGAGGTGGCAGTGTGCTGTCCAAATAGGCCACGACCTGTTGGTCCAGGGTCTGTTCCAGGTCCTGCAGCTGCTGCTGCTGGTGACTGCCCTCCTCACTAGGCGGGTGAAGGAAGCTGCTCATCAGTGACTCCAGACTTAGGTTGCTGCTGATGGAGCTGGTACTGCTCCTACCCCCCCCCCATCTTCCCCCAGCAGTCACGGCAGTAGTACGTGAGCGCTGAACAACCCCCCTGGTCAGACCTGTCAGAGGAGAGACGATGCCGCACATAGGCAGCGGCCAACTGACTACGGAGGATTTCCCTATAGTATTTGAGTTTGTCCTCCCTCTCAGCAGCTGGGAAAAAGGCTCCCATTTTGGACCGGTAGCGAGGGTCCAAAAGGGTGGAGAGCCAGAAGTCATCCCTCTGCCGGATTGGGACTATTCGGCTGTCACTAGCCAGGCAAATCAGCATGCTGCGGGCCATCTGCACAAGTGACTCCGAGGGGCTCCCTGCCTCCATCTCCACTGTATACTGCCACGGTGCTTGTTGGTCATCTGCCTCAACTTCCTCATCTCTACCTCCTCCAGCTGCTTCTCCTCTCTTGTCACCTGGGTAGAAAATCCACTCATTTCACCAGACAATGCTTCTGCTCCAATGTCATCCTCCTCCTCCTCCATTTCAGTCTCCACCGGACTCATGTGGCCACGAGATGTGGTTGCCACGTCTCCAGTCCCCTGCCCAGACAGATTTCTCAGCATCTGTTCCAGGACATGAAGCAGTGGAATGACGTTATTCACCCCGTAGTCCTGGCGACTGACAAATACCGTCGCCTCCTCGAATGGCCTCAACAAACGGCAGGTGTCCCGCATGAGCTGCCACTGGCTAACATCAAATTTACACAGGGGAGTACTCCTGTCCGCCTGGATCATCAAAAAATCATTAATGGCCTTTCTCTGTTCATACAGTCGGTCCAACATGTGCAGGCGGGGAATTTCCCAAACGGGTGAAACATGCAATCAAGTTTTTTTGGGGGACCGTTCTGCCGCTGCAACTAAAGGAGGGTGTTCCGGCTTTGTGGGAATGGATAAGTGCATGCACAGTTTCCGGGCCATTTTCAGAATTTTTCTGAAGATCATGGAAAACTTCGGGAACATTTTCACAACCAAATTTAAAAACACATGCGCCATAGCGCATGGCCCCACCCTTTCCCTCGGGCAGCGCGGACCCATGTTCCTCCCATTTTCCGTCACCATGGTTCCGTTTGCAGTTGGCGCGAGAAAGCCACATCGTTTTTCTTCTGATGACGCGGGCTTTCCCCCCCCTGTGGATTTCGTTCACCGAGGCAAGCCAGGTGTGAACTGCGGACACCGCTTGCCCTACACAGTGGTTTTATGGAGCATACTTGGGAAGCAGATGATGGGGGGTGGTGGGGGAGGAAAGGCGGAATAGGCGCAAAGCCCAGTTGACAACATGGGGGAAAAAAGCGGCGTCTCCTGCCCAAGTTTTTTGTGCCCGGGCCGTAAGCACATTCCCCCAAAGTGGGGGGGGGGGGGGGGAAAACATGTACTGGCCCGGGCCGTATTTTACAGTCCAGTTTCCCGCGCTGCCATGCCCCTTTGGGAACAAACCGATAAGCTAAGGACGACCCCCTTCTTTCTACATATTTAGAAGTGATGTATGCCTTTTGGGGAAAAGAAATTAGGGCTTGGAACCCCATCTCGGCTCAGCACAAGCCATTAGTTCTCTGAAGGGTTGCAGAGTCCACATTTGAAAGGGAGGGACTGCAGTACCAAAAAACTTGGACAGGAGCACATCACTGCGCCCCTTAGGATGGTTGGACGCATCTTTTGTCTCTTTTGCAAGCCTCGCGAACAACGGCGGGCCCTGATAGCGAGGGGCAGGGGCATCTGGACTGGGAGATGATGGCAAGGGGAAAAATCTCCCTTCTGCAGGGGGGGGACTTGAGGCTGCAATGACAGCGTGCCACTGGGCGCTACTTTGCTGGGCGGGAGGATGGACCCCCACACCTGAGCCACGTTTCTCCCCGGCCACCGGATGGTGATGCTGCATGTGTTATGCGGGGGGGGGGCCAACGTTAGCTCCCTGGGCCCCCTTCACTTTCTGCCCCAGATTTACATATACCCATATTCGGCTCCTCCGGTGTCTTTTCAAAAACTGCCACACCGCCGGTATTGATTTTTTCCGACAAAACGCCCGCATTGATGACACTGCCACCGCTGCCCCGTGAGCCCCTGTGCCGTACACGGACCTGCAAGCGGGTTTTTTCCCCCGGGCCCCTTGGCTCCTACCTCACACTGCTGCTCCCCCGCGACTCACGGCCACACAACCCACTTGCTGGCGCCCGCTGCCTGACGCCCTCTTTCCGACGTTGATGAAGCCCCTTTCTTCACCCGGCTCCCAAGTCGGTGGCTACATATCATCGTTTGTGTTTCACGTCACTGCTGTCCTTGTCAAATTTTATTATTTAGAGAAAGAAAAGGAAAAAAAAAACTTTAAAACGTTCTATCATCATATGTTTAACATTGAGTTTGTATTGGTTTTTAATTGCTTTCTGTCTGCCCTTATTTCAGATATTTTCAACCAGCTTTCCCTTTAACGGTGCGTGCCGATGCTAACAGCAAACAAAGTCAAGGACTTTCCCCTTCCCCCCCAGATACAGAAACGTTTGGGAAATTTTATATCAGCTAATGCTTCATCTACATCAAATTATAACTTGTCTCTTAGCAACCACCAATTAACCAATCATGTAGTGATAAAATAGTCATGTGATTAAAAAGTTCTATTGGAATGTAATTTACTGTGATTAAACTTCAGATTTCATGTCCGAAACGGAAGGTGTCAGTCATACTTCTCGAGCTCTGGCTGCCGGCAGCAATAATAATAATATAATTCGGAGGAGGCATTTATTTGGATAAGGAGTGGAACAGAAATAGATTCCACACCTGATTTAATCATCTTGACATCCTCATCACCAGTCTTGGTATGCAGAGGCTGACCCCTCACAACATGACCTCCCATGCCACTCTCCACATCTATACTTTGCCGCCTACTGCAAGAAGCAGGGGATATTGGCCCCATTTCTTTGCTGCCAAGTAGCTGCTGACTGCCCTCCTCAAATTGTTCATCCTCGCTATATAGTGGTGCTGAGCCCAGACTACATAGTAGATCTCTGGCTGAGGGAACCGGATGGGACAGAGGCGGGTTGAGGACAGGTGAGGGCCGCTGACACGCTCCTGGGCCATGCCAACTAAGGGTTGTGTCTGACGTTCCCACCGCCTCTTGGCTGGGGTTGTCAGATGTCATCTGGGAGGAAGTGGATGACCTAGTCAACCAATCAAGAACCATTTGGTTGCTGAACAACACACGGCCGCAAGATGACAGCGGCAGTTGTGGCCGCACCGAGTGACCCCTGCTGCGACGTCCCCTTGCTGTGCTGCGACCTGGGCCTGCTCCAGGAATGTTTGTGCCACATGTGCCCCCATTTATGCCACTTCACTCTCAGATGAAGAGCCTGCCACCTCTCTGTATGACATACTGTTTGTTCTAAAATGTACAGACACTGTTTGATGAAGATATCTGTATATGATAAATACACACCCTGTATTTGACTCCAAATGAACCCACTAAGAAGCTGGTAACCATTGGATATAAATTGCACTCCACAAATGGGCAGGAAAAAATTACTTGTAGGTGCCGTTTAAAAACACTGTTTATTTTACAGAATATAAAAGCACAAACAGGCTTAATAAACCTTCGGATGTGAATTATGCTACAGGTAAAATGTCTTTTTTGGCGGTGAAAAAGAACGTTTCTTTTAGTGACCACAACAGCAGAACAACACTTAATTGACCCCTGGATGTAAATTGCGCAAAAGAATTGAGCAACCAAAAATTACCAGCTTTGTAGCGTGTTAAAATGGCGTGTATTTTACGGTACACAACAGAAAAACTTGTAATTAACCTTCGATTATGAATTATGCTACAGGTAGAATGTCTTTTTTGGCGGTGAAAAAGAAAGTTTCTTTTAGTGACCACAACAGCAGAACAACGCTTAATTAACCCCTGGATGTAAATTGCGCGAAAGAATTGAGCAACCAAAAATTACCAGTTTCTTAGCGTGTTACAATGGCGTGTATTTTACGGTACACAACAACAAAAAGACTTGTAATTAACCTTCGGTTATGAATTATGCTACAGGAAAAATGTCTTTTTTGGTGGTGAAATAGAAAGTTTCTTTTAGTGACCACAACAGCAGAACAACGCTTAATTAACCTCTGGATGTAAATTGCGCAAAAGAATTGAGCAGCCAAAAATTAAGTGGTATTTGGATTGTAAAAACGCTGTTTCTTTAAATGAAAACAACAGGAACAGGCTTAGATAACCCTTGGATATTCAATGTGCTGTGAGCAGATAGCATTAAAATGTATATGCAGCTGCAGTGGACGCACACTGGACTTCAGTTCCAATACCCCACAAAATCAGAATTAGAATGTAAGAGAAGCAGTCTCTGAGACAAGCTGTGACACCCCCCAAAAATCTCTGTATAAAAATGAGTTCTTTAGTAAGAGATATCATAAGCAGCCGTGGCAGCACCTTCCCTACTCAGTACAATGAGAGCGGTATCAGCTCACAGCGTCGCGCCTGGACTTATATAGTGCGGTGACGTCACAGAATCCCGCCGGTCTCTGATTGGCTTCATCTCTGCACATGTCATGTAGGCTATGCCCTTCTTCCTCCCAGAGTTCTTTGCCTCATGTAACGCCATGTGGTCGCAGCCATTTTATCAATCAAAAGCACGCTTCGTTCACACGAAGTACCCCAAACTTCGACTTCATTCAGAACCAAAGTTTTCCTGAAATTCTAAATGAATTCCACTTTGTTAGAATCAATTCGCCCTTCTCTAGTGTTGATAACCAAGCCAACGGGTCTTGATTGGTTGACTAGATCATCCAGTTCCTTCCAGATGACATCTGACAACCATCAGACACAACCCTTAGTTGGGAGAAGTGGGCGTCAGTTTGCGCATCAGGTTGCGCGACAGGCAACGGCGCAGCCAGCAAGTCGGTAGTGTGGCCGTGAATCAGCAGGGTGGCAGCAATGCGAGGTCAGAAGCCAAACTGCCACAGGGTAGATCACACGCTTCACAGGTCCAAGAAAATAGCAACACAGGGGCTCACCAAGGCAGTGGTGGTAGAAGTCAGTGCCAAGTTTTTTGCCAAGACACCTGAGGAGCCGAACATGTGTATATGTAGAATCTGAGGGAAAAAAGTGAAGTGTGGCCATGGAGCTAACTTTGGCACCATGGCCCTGCGTCAACACATGCAGTGTCACTATCCAGTGGCCTGGGTGAAACATGTCTCACATGTGGTGGTCCATCCTGCTGCAGCAACAGCACCCAGTGGCGACTACATCTCACGTATATACTTCTTGTAGCAATGACCAAACTTTAAACTTTCATTATATTTTAATCATATTCCGATTTAAAACAGACAACAGTCTAAAAGACATAGAAAAGTGCAGATACTTATCACACAGTGGTGTAGTCCATTTTTCTGCATAGCATTGCAATGAGGATTAGCTGGAGGACACGAGCCGCCCGCACACCTATGCGACGTTTCGAAGACAAAGTTTCTTTCTCAAGCATGCACAGTAGGGTAAGTGTATCCCTTATATATGTTTCTACTACCACAGACATATAAAGACATTTACAAAATACAAAACTTTATAAAAACACTCTTACCTCAAGTTTTTAATTTAATCCTTTAGGACTGAGAGCATCCAACGTGATTATCCAAAATATTTCTCTTTTTAGTAAATGTTCACTGGTTACTACGCCAGTGTAAGATTTAACTCTTTCTAGCACACACCATTTTAATTCAGCAACAATATGTTGTGCTTCAAAAAAATGGGGAGCAACCGTGTTTTCTTCATATTTACTACCTTCGCTTATATGTACCTCCTGATTATTTTTAATGGCTTTTTCTTTTTTTGTTTTGTAAAGCCCAATAGCTGACCTATGCTCATTTAATCGAGTTTTGATTTGCCTACTAGTTTGACCTACGCAGGGTTTGCCGCAAGGGCATTTTAACATATAGATGACAGAGCTGCTTGTGCATGTGTGATATTCGCGGATCTCAATAGGGAAGCCCTGTGTTGAATGGCTGATACTTGAACCCTTAATTATACTGTTACAATTTTGGCAGTTCAAACAGGGATATGTGCCTTTCTTTTCTGTATATAGTTTTGTTTGTTTAATTTGACCTTTCTTTTTTATGTCATAGCGTACCAAATTTTGTCCTAGTGTACGACCTTTACGATAGATAAATAAAGGGTATTCCCTAAACAAAGATCCATATTGTGGATCATATTTCATAAGGTCCCAATATTTCTTTATAGTTGTAGCATGTTTATCGTAAGTTGATATCATAGCAACCCTATTATTTCTCCTATCATCTTTCTTTTTTGGAATTAACAAATCACTTCTTTTTTTCTGTTATACCTCTTCTCTGATTTTTTCAAGGATATCCCTTTTATATCCCCGTTTTACAAATGTATCCGTTATTTTTTGCATTTGTTCTATGTATATATCATCTTCCGAACAAATGCGACGAGCTCTAATGTATTCACCCTTAGGTATAGCTTGAAATACTTGCGGAGCATGATAGCTTTGGCGATGGAGTATTTAGTTTCTATCCGTTTCTTTGGAAAACATTGAGGTTTTTAACTTTTTCTCTTGTTTAGTTATCATTGCATCCAATTAGTGGACTGTCTGCTCATCCTTAGTGACTATAAATTCAATCGAAGCATGTAATTCATTAATATGTTTCAAAAAAACATCCAATTGCGATTCTGTGCCAGTCCAAAGGACGTCATCCACATACCTGTTGTAAAGTTTTAAATGTTGAAAAAATTGTGGATTTTGTAAAAATCTTTTTTCTAACTCTGGCATAAACAAATTAACGAAACTTGGTCCTAGAGAGGACCCCATCGAAGTCCCCTGTAGTTGCAAGAAAAAGGTATCTCCAAAACAGAAATAATTGTTCTTAAGTATTATTTCCAAAAGAGCCATGATGAAAGTTATCTGTCTGTTGTTTAATGTATAATCCTCATTTAAAGCTTCTCTCACTGCTAGTAGACCATCATTGATAGGTATACTAGTAAATAATAATTTAATATCAAGTGTACACAAATAGGTAACATCTGTACAATCAATATCTGCGATGTTACTCAAAAATTGACCTGTATCCATCACATTTTGGGGGTCTCTCTTAACTAATTTTTGCAAAAAAGAATTTACATAATTAGCTACAGCTTCAAAAATTACCTTCTGTATATGCCTCTTGCACAACAGACTCTATGATTTTATTAAACTCATTAATGGGGTCAGTATTCAATTTGCGATATATATTTGAGTCAGCGAATTGTCTATTGGCTTCATCTAGATACTGCGTTTTATTCATAACAACCGTACCTCCACCCTTGTCTGCTTTTTTAATAATTATTTCACGATCTGTTTTTAGTTGTTGAACAGCGGCCGCTTCCTCTCTGCTAGTATTAGGTTTTACATATTTTCTCTTTTTACCCCATAATGCTTTTACTTCTGTGAGTACTGATCTTTCAGATACATTAGGTTACATTAGGGTCAAATTTACTCTTTTTTGAAACTCTATTCTCAGAGGATTTGTCTGGTCATACGCCTATAGATTTGTTTCTCTGTTGCCAGAAGATTTTCACTCGCATGTTACGACATATCCGATGAAAATCAACTGTAAAATCAAAAAACTTTTATTTAAAAACCGAAACAAAATTTAAACCTTTGTTGATGATCGAATCTTGTGCGGTAATCAATGACTTAGAAGAAATGTTGATTGCAAAAGTTTCTATATTTTCTTCTTTCCTTTCCTTATTTTTAAGTCGACTGATCATAACTGCTGGCCTGTGTTACTGGTGACTGATCCACTGCTGTCTCCAGGATTCATATCTTCCGTAGTTGTTTCTAAAAAATCTTTCTTTTTACTCTTTTTTCTGTTCTTAGGAACTTGATTCTTTTCCTTTATAGCAGTGATTTCGCTGTCATCAGACTGATTATCCTCCGAAGTTGTAGTATTGCCTCTTCTTTTTGCTGTTCTTTTTTATAACGGAATCTTGACCTCTCTTCCGCCCAAGTATACACACGATTAAACATGTAGTCCTTGTTGTTTGTTTTAAATTGGAATATGATTAAAATATAATTAAAGTTTAAAGTTTGGTCATTGCTACAAGAAGTATATACTGAGGAGGGGAAAAGCTATTTTTAACCCCAAAACGGGTGAGATAGATTTAAGTTTTTATCAAGACCATTTTTTTAAGTGACACATCTCACAGTACATATCCGGGGGGGGCTGTCTGGGGGGGAAGGAGGACTTTGGAGACAAGCAGTGTTGATGAAATGAGTGGTTTTTCACTAGGTGACAGGAGAGGATATCGGGAGCACCCGGGGGAGGTAAGGGGGAATGAGAAGACGGGAATGCCCCAACACCTGGGGCAGTTACATGGGATGGAGGCAGGGAGCCCCTCAGAGTCATTGCGCAGATGGCCCGCTGCTGCTATTTACCTGGCAGTGAGAGCCAAAAAAAGTCACCATCTGGCGAGGTATTCGGTCTCCCCCCCTTTGGGATCCTCGCTAGGCCCCCAAAATGGGAGCCTTTTTTTCACCTGCCAAAGGGGGGAGGAAAAAATTAAGTACTATATAGAAATCCCCCGTACCCAATTGGCCCGCCCCAAATCTGGCCATTGTCCATCCTCTAAACAAGTTGACCTCATTTCCACTCCCGGGGTCTGTAGGGGGGTTTGGGGGGTGTAGGCCAGTCCCACTGCCAACCAAAAGTTGGAGTCGCTGATGTGCAGCTTCCTTCCCCTTCTTTTGAGGGGGGTACTCACCAGCGGGGACCTGGAGAGTCCCTAAACAGCAGGTGGTGGCCTATTTGGACAGCCCCTTGCCAAACCCCACATGAAGATCCACTCTATGGGCAGCCAAACGGAGTGTGGTGCAACTTTTTTGAGTTTCCCACTAGAAAGCTGTTCTGCCAGTAGTGTGGCATCAATGGGTGTTCAGGGAAAAGGGGGCCGCATTTACCCCAAGGAAACTTGCTTACCGTCCGAAATGGGGATGATTCAAGCGGGGGATGGGCCCCGGTTTTCCACCCCACCAATATCTTTGCATCAGGTTAGATCAGCCATGACGCCTCACAAAATTGAGAAATTATTTGGGATTCTACTGGCTACCTCCTCGTGATTCGATGCTACCACCTCCCTGATGCCACACCCCTGCTGCCAGTGCTCCATCCCCACCCCCCATCTTTACCTGGCTCTATTGCCACCCACCTCCCCACTCTTCACTGGGACCATTATGAGATTTGATGCTGCCTCCCCTCCAACTGTGTTTTTGTCCACTCTGGGGCCTACTCTTTTTTGCTGCCACCCCCAGAATTTGTCTTGTGCCACTCTCCGCCCTATGCTGCTGCTGTTTTTGCTGCTGCACCCCCCACTATGTATTGTCCCCACTTGTGGCCTAGAAGTTGCTGCCCCCTCCACCTGTGTAATGTGCCACTCTGGGGCCTATTGATGTTGGTGCCACTTCCACACTCTGTGATTGTGCCCTCTGGGGCCTATGAAGTTGCTGCCCCCTCCACACTCTGTCATTGTGCCACTTGTCCTATGATTTGAGCCCTTCCACCCCTTTGATTGTCCCACTTGGGGCCCCTACAAATTGCGCCACCTCAACATTTTATCATTTGTGCCACCAGGGGCCTATTGATTTTGGGGCCCCCATTTTCCACACTCTGTGTTTTTGCCACTCTGTCCCCTACTGAAGTTGCTGCACCTCCACACTCTGTCATGGCCCCACTCTGTGGCTACTGAGGTTTGCCCACCTCCACACTCTGTCATTGGCCTTTTCCGGGCCTACTAAGTTGCTGCCCCCTCCACACGATGTTTTGTGCCATCTTGGCCTATTAAATTGCTGCCACCCCCACACTGTTTTGGTGCCCTTTGGGCTTAGGGGTTTTTGCCCCCCACACTCTGTGATTGGGGACTCTATGCCTACAAAATGCTTCTGCCAACTGACACTGTCTTACTCGAAAAACCATGGGGTTTTCCCTAATGTGTTTCCACCCCCACCACTCTTAGTTCAACTATTTTTGGTTTTCCCCTTTTTTTAAAATCTGTCAGAAGGAATAAAAGAATCAAATTGTCTATATTAGATGCCAAAAGCAAGGGGATACAGAACACAGAAGACATGCAAATAACCAATACGGTCTCTCTGTTTTGGATCAACTTGTTTGTTTTTGGCTTTAAAATACTGATGGGATTTTGCCCGATGAAAGGGGGGACACTGAGGGGATGAAAGGAAGGGAAAAATGATCAGAACTCAATCAAAATTATGCCGACACCCTCTCCACTCTTGGGGAGGGGGGGGGGGAGGGGGGGGCCTCATGAATACGTTTAAAAAACAGGTTCTAAAATCTGTGGCATTGATTTTGGGTGTAAAAGGACTCGCTCTTTGATTTTAAGTAGGATTTTGGGCCCCTCAGCTCGGTTCTTCAAGGGTTGCTGACTTTTACCTTTGTGAGGCGTGCCCCACTTTAGTTTTTGGTCATTCGCCCCTGAACCCCCAGAGAAGTGTGAAGGTTTAATAGCGGGGCTGTCATTGGTGTAAAACTAAAACACAGCATTGATCAAACCAAACCACGCCCCCTACATATTTGAGCATGGCACAATGTTCTACTATCCCTAAGGTCTCCGCCCAAAAAATGTGTTTTTTAAAATGCGATTCCCCGCAAATACTTTTTGGGTTTTAAAATTCGGCGGAATCTGGTAAACCCCCAATTTTTTTTTTAAAAAAATTCCCCACCTGGGTTTAAAAACCATTAAAATTGTTTCGAAAAATAAATTGTCAATTTAAAAAAAAAGGGCAGGGTCCTTACCCAAATCGGTTGATTTTACAGGGTTAAAGGGGGGGGTTTTACCGAACGGGACTGTCCCTTGCTATTAGTTTAAATAAAAAATTTTGCTGTATTATACGCAAAGTTTTTTTTGCTGAGGTTTTCCCCTAAAACGAAAACCGTTGGCGGAATATGAACATTCCTAATCCAGGAACCAAAGTAAATTTCCTGCAGTCCTAATTTTACTAAACCAGGGGAATCCGAAATCTGATTGCCAGTTTTTGTGCAAAAAATGGGCCGGGTCGCAATTTAAAATCCGCGATTTTGTGCAACATTTTCAAATTGCTGTGTGGATTTATCCTAAAAAGGGCCCTGTAAAAAAAGAAATGAAAACCAAGAGGACACTGCTGTGAAATGTTTACAACTCCTTCTTTTTTGTGTAGTGCCGTCATTTTAAACCCTTGTACACACAGGAAATAATAGATGATGTAAAATTTCTTTTCCTGAAAACCCCAAACCTTTTTTACAAACATAGTGATGTTTAAAGAATCAGGAAGGGTTTTCTTTAGCTATTTTGTTCTCTTTCTTCTTCCATTTTCTGTTTCATTTATCCTTCAGATTGAAAAATTTACGTTAAAAAGGAAAAAAAGCATTTAAAAATTTGAGGTTTGCTGCTTGCTACCACCTTGTCACTCTCAATCAGTCAGCAGCTCTTCTTTACCATTATGTATTTGTGCTCAATGTTTAGAATACATTACGCTGTATCTTATTATCCTATTATCCAAGGCTATTATAGCACTCAATAAATGTCAGGTCAGCACATGTGGTAATCATTTTTTGCGGCATCCACTTAGACTGCAGCTTGGAGATGTTGAGGGGAACAAATCAACTAAGCAAAGAGATTGAATGTATATTAAAAGGAGGAGAGCTGATAGGAACACTTAGTACAGCTAACCTGTAGCATATATCACATGGAAAATAGCTATCAAAAAAGTGATTTAATGTGACCTGATTTAACATGCTTTTTTGCAACCCCTTTCAAAAAATGAATAAAAATTATTGGGCTAGTAACTGTATTGTTAGACTGGGAAACTACCCTTTTATTAGAAATGTATAGTATAAAATTTGGGAGACGAAACATTTCACAGTGGTGCATAGCGACTGCATAGGCCCACACCACAAAAACCGGCCAATGGTTGCTTCAAATGCCCTTTGGGCCCCTGTCCCCGGTTTCAGAGGGAGGTCCTGGTATAGATTGGGGGAACAGTAAAATGTTTGAGTTCGAGTCGAACTTCGAACAGTAGTGGTGTTCGGTTCGAGGTTCGATTCAATGGAACAACTTTATGAAAAAAATTTGGCTCTAAGAGTGACAGAAAAAAATTGAGAGGCTAAAATATTTCATTCCTTTCAATGGCTAACCGGGGAAAAAAAATGAGGAAAACTTGCAAGCAGGGGGGGAGCTTAGGGATTTCAGCGGTATCAGCTGCTACAGGCCCCCGCTTCCGAGGGGGCCCCCAAAAACCCCTTTTTACACATAAAAGACCCAGTTTTGGAAATGGACATTGTAACGGCAGGGGGCCCCCCTTTTATTTTTGCACCAGGACCCAAGAATTTAAGTTACGCCTTGCTTCAACTTTGTACATTGATAATGTGGGGGGCAAAAGAACACCCAAAGGGGGAACAGGAGGTTCACGGGGAGGGGCGTGCGTAGGGGGGCAGGGTTTAAAACCCCCCCATGGGGCCCCCCATCCCGAGGGGGTGAAAAGCCCTTTCACATAAGAACCTTATTGGAAAAGGACATGGGGAAAAGCCAAGGGTGCCGTAGGGCAGAGGGGGTACCCTTCAGTGGGCCTAAAAAAAGGGGCCCACTGAACATTAAAAATAGGAAACTGTAATGGGGGGGTCCTAATTTTATTTACTGTATGGGGCCCTGAAATGGTTAATAAAGATTTGGGGCGCCCTTTGTAACGGGAGCCCCCCTTTGACTTTTTGCCCGGGGGAAAATTGAACTTATGTCTTGGGCGGGGTATTAGTTTGGGGTAACCCCAAAGGTGGAGGGGGAGAACATAATGGGGGGAATGGAGGTTCCCGTTCGACTAGATTAGATGGCAGTACCATTGGGGGCAACGAGAACATCCAAAAGGGGAAAATGGAGGTTCCGCTTTTTTACTAGATTAAACGGCAGTTTCCATTGGTGGCAGAGGGGAAAAAACCAAAAGGGGGTATGGGGGTTCATTAACAATTAGGAAGTTTTCCATTGGGGGCTGCAAGAACATGCAAAAGGGGGAAACAGGGGGCCGTTTGACAAGATTAAGGGAGAAACCCTTGGTGGCAGGAGAACAAGCAATGGGGGGAGCGAGGGTTCCCGGGTTAACAAAATTGGGGGCAGTCATTGGTGGGAGCAAAAACTGCCAAGGGAAAACACCCAAAGGGTTTAATAACAGACTTGTACAGGTGTTTTGAAATGCACTCAAGGCCATTTAAGTGTAGTTTTTAATTAAATTCCCCGTAATCTTTTATAAACTGCTGTTGGCAAACATTTAAAATACAATTTGTAGAAGCAGCAGGTACAGAAAAAAAAAGAAAATGTGATAAAGGTGTAATTTGAATGTGTATTTCACATGTCAGCACGTGTCAGTTTATAGTTAGTGACATCGGTAACCCGGGGCAACAAAAGGTTTTAAAGAACCCACTTGATTCATTTTTTAAAAATGTGAAACGATCCACATTTTCAAGGGAAAGACGGTACTTTGTCAGTTTCTCCCCCCCTGTGCTGAAAGTGCTTTTTCAAGATAATACTGGGCTGAGGCAGGATAAAAAATTTATGGCGTGTCGAGCAAGTCGGCCAAACATCCCTTTGGGCCCCGAATTGGATTTGGCCAGACTAAGTCCAAAAAACATTGATGTTGGCCGAGTAAATCATGGACCAGGTTTTAAAGGCGGTCTCGGTTTTTCGAAATGCTGCCCTGCCCCTTGCAAACGTTTGTGTGGTGGTTTAAAAAAACTATTCCTAATGTCACCCCCTAGGTTCTGCCACCTGCCTGTGCGGGGTATTTTCCATTTACTCTGCCGTGTTGTATTTTCCACCCTGACTTGAAGTCTCGGTTTGGCAATTTCCTGCTCATATTCTGCATTTATGTCAATTTCGTTTTTTGGAAGGAAATTGTTTTAATTTTTCCTTGACGTTATCAAAGAGGGTGGCCAACCCCTTTAACGCGTTCTTTTTATTGCCTTGATGCGTGGGTCATGTTACAGGTAAAATTTGCATCCAAGCACTCAGTGGAGATCGCCAGGGGTCCCCCCAAGCCTCGGGTGAAGGGTACTACCGGGGTCTTCCCCTCTTCCTCCTGAATCTGTGCAAACCTCTTCCAATGAAGGGAACAACCAGTGGGGTCCAACCCCCGCCCCTCATCCTCCCCCACTTCCCCAATTCTTGGGGGATCACCACAGCCCCGGGTACCCCATGCACTCTACCCTGTGAGTAACTGACGTCCTGCACAAACCCTTAACCTAGAACCCTCGCCTAAAAAAAACCCATACAATTTCGAAACAGTCGGGCCTTTTACATCCTACCGCTAAGGCCGGTTTCTGCCCTCCTCCTCCTCCATCCCGGGGACTTGCTGCCCCAGAGTGCCTAATGCTTGTTCCCCTAAAAAAATTAACCGAACGGGCATGCTGACAAGGCATCGCCCCAACTGACCATTTTGGGGGCCTTTCAAAAACTGCCAAGGGGGGTGAAAGACCTTCACCTGTCTCCCCCCCTTTTTTATGGGTCAACAAACCCCAATGTCCGCCCCCATTCTAGTCAAGCAGTAATTTCATGCTGCATAATGGCATTATGCTGCTACCACAATCACTGGAGCATGAGGAGGGTGGAATTACAGCGTGTTGCCACATCACATGTTAAAAGGTTCACGGGGAGGCCCAGATCACACTGCAACGCTGCCAGTCATGCCGAAGTAGGGTGCAAACTTGGAAGTGTGAGCTAAGACCTCAAGCCTGCCTCAGCAGACAGCCAAGATCTGGGTAGCGTTTGAGAAATTTCTGCACAACCAGGTTCTTGACATGTGCCAGGCAAGGGATGTGCGTAAGTCTACCGATCTTAAGGGCAGCAAAGAGATTGCTCCTGTTGTCGCACACCACTTGCCTGGCGCCAGGTTCTTAGCACCCAGCCTCTGGTCGGTCTGATTGCGCAGAGCCATCCACAGCTCTTGACCTGTGTGTTGATGGTTTCCAAGACAAATTAATTTGAGAACGGCCTGGTTTCTCTTGGCACGTGATGCTATGCTACCTGTCGAGTTTGGGGATCTGGACTCTGCACCATCCCTGCTGTGTTGAAGAGTGTCGTCCAAGACCCATCATCAGAGGCACTGTCATCCACCAAACTCACCCAGTGAGCAGTCAGTGAGATGTAACACCCTTGACCGTGCTTACTAGTCCATGTGTCTGTAGTGAGATGGACTTTGGTGGACACAGATGCAGCCAACACACTCGAATTATTTTCTGCATCATGGCAGGCCAGGGCAGCGCCAGCTCTTCTGGTGAAGAAATGCCTGCTCAGCATCTGATATTGGGAGCATGCCAGGGCCATAACGTGGCGGAACCCATCTGTGTCCACCAGGTGGAAAGGTGACATTTCCAAGGTCAAGAGCCTGGCAATGCCGACATTCAGGCTTTTGGCTTTGGGATAGTTGGAGTGAAAGTGTTTCTTTTGCTCCCACACCTGATATACAGAAGGCTGGCTGCCAGACTGGCTGCTGAATGGCATGCAGTTGACACTGGTGGAATTCAAGGTGTAGTCTGTGTTGCTGGTGGTGGGCATTGGTGGACAGTATCTGGGACTGGAGATGGTGATTGCTCATGCTGCTCTGGCACATCGGCAGCAGAGGACCGCTTGGGCTTGGAAGTGGTAGAGGAAGAGGAGGCAGAAGATGTCAAGATGGTTGGAAGTCCAGGGCCTGTGTGGCCTTTTTTCTAAAAGGGAGTATTCCACGTGCATGCTTTACATGAATGTGCCTGTTCATGCTTGTGGTGCTTAAACTCTTTTCATTCTTTCCTCTAATGATGCGTTGACAGCAAATCCGGCATATGACGTCAGTTGGCGAATCTGAGGATTGATCGAAAAAGGCCCAGGCTTCACAGGTCCTGGATCTCTTCGACGGTGAAAACCTAGTACCAGTGTTTTTCCACTGCCACTACTGACCACGGCTGCCGGAGTAATGTCAGTGCAGTTGTGCGACTGCCCTCTCCCTTTCTGAGGCTGGACCTGCACTGGCACTACCCCATCATCCTCCTCCACTGATGATGCGCTCACCAGCTGCTGCTCAAAAGACCACATTGGATCAGCAATGTCATCATCATCACAGGTGTCTTCCTCACAGTCTACATCCTCAAGCTGCAGGGTTGAAGCTACCGACACAGTGAGGCATTACTGACCACTCGGTATTTCCGCTGATGGACCAGCTTCTTTCTCCTCCTCTGAGGGCATCAGCAATAGGGTGTCAGAGCAGACAAAATCATCCTCTTTGGCCTTGATCATTTGAAATGCCTTTTGATCCCAACCGCATTGTGTAATCAAAGAGCCCTTCAGAATATAGATTATTTGGAATGGTCTGTATATTGGGTTGTGACATTTGGCCCATGTTTGCTTCAGGTTGGACTGATGGTGGTGATGATGATGATGATGATGATGACGACATTTTTGGCTGTAACTAAGAGGAAGAGGAGGTAAAACCGTTGGATGCAGGGTCTGATAACCACTGAAGAACAGATTGCTGATTTGTTCAGTTTGTCTCGTATCTCTGTCTCCACTTCCTATGCCCCTCCTTGCTCGCTTATCACCTCTAGTTCTCATCATGTTCAAAAACTAAATATTATAGCTCTGCGCGTGGCACAAGATATATGTAATAAAAAAGAGAGAAGTATATACAGTATTCCGACCCCTTTAAATTTTTCACTGCAGCCATTTGGTAAGATCCATAAAGTTCATTTTTTTACTCATTAAAGTACACTCTGCACCCCATCTTAAAAGAAAAAAAAAGAAATTTAGATATTTTTGCAAATTTATTAAACAAGAAAAACTGAAATCTCAAATGGTCATAAGTATTCAGACCCTTTGTTGTGACACTCATATTTAACTCATATGCTGTCCATTTCCTTCTGATCCTCCTTGAGATGGTTCTACTCCTTTATTGGAGTCCAGCTGTGTTTAATTAAACACACTTGATTATGAAAGGCACACACCTGTCTATATAAGAACTAACAGCTCACAGTGCATGTCAGAGCACATGAGAATCATGAGGTCTATGGAACTGCCCAAGGAGCTCAGAGACAGAATTGTGATAAAGCACAGATCTGGCCAAGGTTACAAAATAATTTCTTCAGCACTCAAGGTTCCTAAGAGCACAATGGCCTTAATAATCCTAAAATAGAAGAAGTTTGGGATAACCACAACTCTTCCTTGACCTGACCGTCCAGCCAAGCTAAGCAATCGTGGGAGAAGAGCCTTGGTGAGAAAGGTAAAGAAGAACCCAAAGACCATTGTGGCTGAGCTTCAGAGATGCAGTAGGAATATGGGAAAGTTCCACAAAGTCAACTACCACTGCAGTCCTCCACCAGTTGGGGCTTTATGGCAGAGTGTGCCAAAAGAAGCCTTTCCTCAGTGCAAGACATATGAAAGCCCGCATACAGTTTGCAAAAAAACACATGAAGGACTCCCAGACTATGATAAATAAGATTCTCTGGTCTGATGAGACGAAGATTGAACTTTTTGGTGTTAATTGTAAGTGGTATGTGTGGAGAAAACCAGGCACTGCTCATCACCTGCCCAATTTAATCCCAACAATGAAACATGGTAGTGGCAGTATCATGCTATGGGGGTGTTTTTCAGCTGCAGGAACAGGACGACTAGTTGCAACTGAAGGAAAGATGAATGCGGCCAAGTACAGAGATATCCTGGATGAAAACCTCTTCAAGAGTGCTCTGGACCTCAGACTGGGCAGAAGGTTCTTCTTCCAACAAGACAATGACCCTAAGCTCACAGCTAAAATAACAAAGCAGTGGTTTCAGAACAACTCTGTGCCCATTCTTGACTGGCCCATCCAGAGCCCTGACCTAAACCCAATTGAGCATCTCTAGAGAGACTTGAAAATGGCTTCCACCAATGTTCACCATCCAACCTGAGGGAACTGTAGAGGATCTGCATGGATGAATGGCAAAGGATCCCCAAATCCAGGTGTGAAAAACTTGTTGTTTCATTCCCAAGAAGACTCATGGCTGTACTAGCTCAAAAGGGTGCCTCTACTCAATACTGAGCAAAGGGTCTGAATACTTATGACCATGTGACATTTCAGTTTTTCTTGTTTAATAGATCTGCAAAAAATCAACTTTTCTTTTTTTTTTCCTTTCAAGATGGGGTTTCGAGTGTACTTAATGAGAAAAAAAAGGAACTTTTTGGATCTTACCAAATGGGCTGAAAATGAAAGAAAGGGGTGAAAAATGTCTGAATACTTTCCCATACCCACTGTAAATATATTTTGGAATTGAAATAACGCACTGGTAAAAATTTTCAGGGGTTTATGTGGATTTTAAAATATGGCAAAATTACATTTTTAAAGGCATTAAGATTTAGCAACAGAGAAAACTCATTTCCGGGATATAATCTGTATGAAATAACAAAACGGTATATTGAAAGGAAAATTTAAAACCCCCAAAAACTGCCAACAATACTTTTCCCCCAAACCTCGTAAATTTTTCCCCAAAAAAACCCAAACAATTTAAAATAAATTTCTTTTATAGGATTTTTGGGAAATGGTGTTTTAAACAATTACAAACCCCCCCAAAATTTCCAAAATAAACTTTTCCCCCACTCAAAAAAAATTTCACCAACCAACCACTATTTAAAATATATTTCTTTGTATAGGAGAGGGAAGACGGGGGTTGTTAAAACAATTAGGGAACCCCCAAAACTTTTAAAAAAAAATAAGTTTTTTTCCAGTCTATAATTTTCACCAACCAACCCTATTTAAATATATTTTTTTGTAAAAGAAAAAATTTGGAGAAAATGTTTTATAAAAAGATTTCCCCCCCCCAATACGCAACCCAAGAAAACTGCAGAAGCAGTTCCGGGGTACAGAAAAACAGAGATTGAGCTGAAAATGGCATTCAGAACGAAATTTACATTTGAAAATATAAAAAACAGGGATTTTTTACGGATGTGTATGGATCCCGGGACCCCCAAAAAGCGATGAGTAAGCCAGGGCCGGGGGAAGGGGAATCAAGTAGGCCCCCGGTTTTTCACCAGACCCGCCGCAAAGCGGGAGGGAACCTTGCTGCGGCGGATTACAACCGAGGTCGCACCCCTGACGGGACTTTGCTTGCGGGGGGCGGGCCGGGGGTGTTGCGTGGTAAAAAATTTCGTGAAGCAGGCTGAAAGCCCGGGGACGGGGCAAAAGGGGCAGACAGGGGGCAAGGGTTCGGGGTAAAGGGGAACGGAGGCAGAAGGTAGGGGTACCAGAAACGGAACAAAACCCTGGGGAACGCTTCCTCTCCAGGCAAAAAAGGGGAAAACCTATCGTTTGGGCAAAGGGCGGGGGAAGAGGCGGGGGCAAAATGGGGGAACCCGTCCCCCGGGTAAAAACCCAATCAACCGGGCGCACTGCCCTTTTTTAAAAATTTCCCCGGCATGCCGGCGCGGGGGCCGCACTAAAAGGGCCCCGGGCCGTGAAAACCCGGCCGGCAGCGGGAAGCGCGCCCAGGACGGGACCAGGAGCGGGGGAGGGGTAAGTTTCCGGAAAAGCCGGGGGGGCCCCGCGCCCCGCCCCGGGGGCCGGGCCCCGGGCCGGGCAGAAAGGAGTGCGCGGCGTTGCGGGTGGCCGGGCACCCGACACGGGTCGCGGGGAACACCTGAAAAAACAAAGTTCAGGGGTGATTTTAGCACCCAAATGAGACCCTACACCCCCGGAAGTTTTTTGGACATTTTCCCTGTGCTCGGAAAACTGTTTGGGATGGCTCCCAAAAGTGAAAAAAAGGTGCTGAAGCCTTAAAAAAGGGGTGGGGCGAACCCCCATGTCAAACCTAAAACATTTACCGAACGAACAATAATATTTTGGGTTGGGTTTTGGGTTCTTTTCGATTGGAGGGGCTCCCAAAAAAGTACAGAAAAATGAAAAAATTTAACGGAAATTGGCATGCCCAAACTAGAACTAGAATTTTAAACTTCGAACGAAAGTAAAAATTTTCCGGTTCGAGAAAATCGAGATGTTCGATTTAAACCCATAATTTTTTCCCTCGAAGGGGTTTCTATCAACACAATTCCTGTTTCCTCTGTCCTTTTTGACCCCTCGGCTCAGATTAAATTTTGAAAGGGTTGTCCTTATACAAAGATTGGGTTTTCAACATGGGGGAAACACAAAACTTTTTCCCAAATAAAATTTGCTTGTTCATTATTTTTTGTTGAGGAGCCCCAAATGTTTTATCATTTTTCTGGGGGTTTTCCCGGGTATCTCAATTTTACAAACCTGTTTGTTTGGGGGTTCCCCCCCTGCTGTTTGTTTATCGAAGCGGGGGAGGGGTGTCATCACCCCGAATTTCCAAAAAGTTTTGGGGACTTGTTTTATCTGTTCTTTCAGAAAAATTTTAAACTACTTTTTATTTTTAGCCGGGGAGCTTCTCGGGACCGGGGCAGAGGGGGATTGTTTATCATATCTAGACTAATTAGCAGAAGTCTAAATTTTTAAATTTAAACCCTAGCTTTGACCAGGAAGTGACAGGATGAAATGAATAAAAGCCCCCCTCGGGACTCAAATGAAACAGAAGTTTAATTTAACCCTTTTAATTGTTTTGCATCCTTTGAGACGTTTCCAAACAGTTTAAGCACCTAGCGGAGCAGAGCACCACTGACACCCTACCCTGCTATTTAGTCAAGTAGCTCTAAGACCTTTCACCTTCGAACTACTAGATGTCGGTTGTGCTTCATGACTTGGCGGCGCACTGATGTCAAATCAGCCTGCACTGGAGTTTACTAGGAGAATTTTACTAGGAGAAGCCCGTCCTGCAGCTCATTAGGGGAATGCGGAGAGATGAGTTTATTTTAAATTTTTTCCGGGGACTTACCTACCTTTCTGGGGCCTATCTTCTTACCTACCTGGGGCTATACTCTAATGGTATGAAATACCAACACTAGTATTCAGTAAAAAAAAAAAATCACAATTCTTTTATTAAATTTACCACATAAAAAGAGTACACATAGCGCATTTAAATATATCACTGGGGATAGATGAAGGATGAAGGTGATGATGAAGGTGATATCAGAAGGAATATAAATAGAGATGGGCGAAGGGGTTTTCTAACGAAGGGAATTCTTTTTAAAAAATTTCGGGAAAAACTTGGGTTCCCGGGAAACGAAGCCCGAATTTGGGGTATTTTCGGGTGAAACAAGTGTTTTTTTAAATTGATAAAATGGCTGCGAGCAAAAGGGCGCTAAAAGGGGCAAAGCCTCTGGGGGAAAAGAAGGGCTTTGCCTCTTTACATGTGCAGAGATGAAGCCACTATATAATTTCCGGGCGCGACCCCGGGGAGCTCACACCCCCTCTCACTGTGCCATAAAGGGAAGGTCCCTGCCGCGGTTTAAATAGCTCAAACCTGAAGAACAAATTTTTTATACAGCATTTTTTGGGGGTTTGTTTCAGTTTTGTCCAAAGACGGTTTCTTTTAAATGTTTTTTTTTCAAATTTTTTTTGGGGTATTGATCGGGAAATCCAGTGGGGCGTCCCTGCACTGCATATACTTTCAAATCAGAAGTGGGATCAAAGCCATTTTTCCTTTTGGGTATTAAATTAAAAGGGAAACACTTTTTTTTACAAAAACAAAAAACCATTTTCATTTTTTGGTTTTCTAAATTTCCCAAAGGGCAAAATTTACACCGGGGGTTAATTAAGCGTGTTTTTTGCTGGTGGGGGCTGACCCCCAAGAAACCGTCTTTTTCAACCCCCAAAAATAAAAAAATTTTTTTTGCTGTGGGCCTAATTCACAAGCAAAGGTTAATTACAACTGTATCTTTTTGGTTGTGTGGCGAAGAAAAAAACCGCAATTGAAAAAACACGCTAAAAAAGCTACAATTTGTGCGGCTAAAATTTTTGGCGAAATTTACATCCGGGTTTAAAAAGCGTTTTTTTTGCGGGTGTGCTGAAAAAAAATAAACCGTTTTTGACTCCAAGTTTACTGGGTTCATTTGGGCCAAAAACAGGGGTAAAATTTATCATATACAGATACATCATCAAACAGGGGTTTTGTACTTTAGAACAAACAGTATGTCAGACAGAGAGGTGGCAGGCTCTCCCACCTTCGATGGCAGTGGCACAAAAAAAATTTTTGGAACAGGCCCGGTTTCGAAAAGGCACACCCAAGGGGGACTCGCGGGCGGGGGTCACTGGGTTTAAAGGGCCACAACTCCCCGCTGTCACCCTAGCGGCCCTTTGTTTGTTAAAGAAAACCCCAAGGGTTTTTAAATTGGGTTTGACTGGGTCATCCTCTTCCTCCCAGATGACATCTGACAACCCCAGCCAAGAGTCGGGGGAAAACCCTCAACAAAACCCAAATTAGTTGGCATGGCCCAGGAGGGGGTCACGGCCCTCACTTTGTCCTCAGCCCGCCTCTGTCCCACCCCGGTTTTCCCTCGGGCCCAAAGATCTACATGGGGCCCCCTGGGCTCAGCGCCACTATATAGCGAGGAAAACCCAATTTTGAGGGGGGCAGCCCGGGACAAACTTGGCAGCGAAGAAAGGGGGGGCCAATTTTCGCCTGTTTCTTGCAGTAGGGGGAAAAGGGTAAGATGTGGGGGAGTGGCATGGGGGGGTCAGTTTGGAGAGGTCAGCCTCGGCATAAAAAACCCGGTGATGAAAAGCAGTGACTTTAAAAAACACAAATGGGATGAGGGATGTACCCCGACCGCATTTGGGACCGGGGGGGCAAGGGTTTTTCATCATCGTCGGGAGAAGGGGGCTCAGCTTGCGCGTCAGGCAGCAGCGCACCAAAGAAAAGTGGGTCGATGGGTGGGAGTCAGCGGGATAGCATCATTGTGAAGGTCGGGACCCAAAAGCGGCCACGGGGAAAAAAAAACCCGCTTCGCGGGGTTTCCAAGAAAGTAGGGGGCCCACAGGGGCCAGCGAGGCAGCGGCGGCAGTAGTCACACAATGGGGAGCTTTTTGGGGGTAAAACCCAAATACTCCGGGCCCTGTGGCAGTTCTTTGCAAAAAAAAGTAAAGGGCGGGGGCCGGGGGAGCTAACTTTGGGCACCAGGGCCCCCGGGCGTCAACACATGAAACGCACCATCCTCTGGCCGGGGGAAAAACCCTTTGGCTCAGTTTTGGGGTGGTCCACCCCGGGGCCCCCCGCAGCAACAGCAGAAAGCAGCAGCGCCCAGGGCACGCATGCCATTGAAACCCCTCGGGCCCCCCACCACCTCGGGCAAAAGGGGACGGTTTTCTCTTTGCCCTCACCCCCGGCCAACCCCCGGGCTCCTCCGGCTACTCATGGGGCCAGCACCCCTTTCCAGCGAGGCGTTTTCCCAAAGAACAACAGTTGCGTCCACCTTCCTAAGGGTGCAGCACTGACCGGGGCCTCCTGTCCAAGTTTTTTGGTTTTGGGCAGTCCCCCCCCTTTCAAAATGGGGGGACTCTGCACCATTCAGAGAACAAAATTGGCTTGTGCCGACCCGAGATGGAGATTTTCCAAGCCGTAATTTCTTTTTCCCCAAAAAGGGGGAGTACCAGCAATTCATAAATAAGTAGAACAAATAAGGGGGGTCAAGTCCTTGAGCTTATCGGTTTGTTCCCAAAGGGGGCAAAGGCAGCGCGGGGCGTCCCGGAGCTGTAACCCCACGGTCGGGGAGTACATGTCCCCCTTTTCGGCCCACTGGGTGAATGTGCTTCCAGCCCAGGGACACCAACAACTTGGGCAGGAACCCCCCCGCTTTCCCCCTCGACTTGTCAAACTGCGCACCTTCGCCAATGTCCGCCTCCCCCCCCTCCACCAAACCCCCACCATCCCCAGCCCCACAAATACTGCTTTCCCTCAACCCCATGTGTAGGGCAACGGGGGTTTACGCAGTTTCAAAACCTGGTTGCCTCGGGGAACGAAGTCACCCCAGAAAAGGGAAATTCTCCCGCGTCATGCAGCAAGAAAAACGAGTGTGGCTTTCTCCGGGGCCAAAATGCAAACAGAAAAAATGGTGATAGGGCAATGGGGAACAGGGGTCCGCGCTGCAAACCCAGGAGGGAAGGCCATGGGGGCCCGCCATTTGGGGCCCCCGTTTTTCAATTTTGGTTGTGAAAAGGTTCCTGAAGTCTTTCCCCGATCTTCAGGAAAAATTCTGAAAATGGCCAGGAAACTGTGCATGCACTTTATCCCTTCGTACAAAACCAGGGAAAAAAACCCCCCTCAATTTTCAAATGGCCGAACGGCCCTCCCCCCAACCCCACTCGATTCATGTTTCCACCCGCTGGAATTTTTCCCGCCTGCACATGTTGGACCGACTGAAAGAACGAAAAAAAGGCCCTTAACGTTTTTTTTTATGATCCAGGCAACAGAAGTACTTCCCCTTTTTTTTAACTTTTTATGCAGCCTGGCAACCCATTCGTGACACCCCCTTTGTTGAGGCCCCTTCCGGGGTGCAACGTTTTTTTTGTCATTTGCCCCGGACTACGGGATGAATAAACCCTTCCACGCTTTATGTCCTGGAACAGATGCTGAAAAATCTGTCTGGGGAGGGGGCTGGGGGACGTGGACTACATCTCTGGCCACAAGATCCGGTGGGGACTGAAATGGGGGGAGGGGGAGGAGGACATTGGACAAAGCATTGCTTTTGAAAAGATTTGGGTTTTTTTACCCCCGGGGACAAGAGAGGGGAAAACAAGGGGCAGCCGGGGAGGTGGATGGGGATGAGGAAAACGAGGCAGAAGACCCCCAAGCAAACCCTGGCAGTATACGTGGAAATGGGGCGGGGGCCCCCCTTTGGGGGTCCCCTTGGGCAGATGGCCCCCCAGCAGCTTATTTCCTTTTAGTGCCAGCCCAATAGTCAGCCCTTTCCCGGGAGAGGGATGACCTTTTTGGCTCCCACTCTATTTTGGACCCTCCTAACCCCCGGTCCAAAATGGGGGGCCTTTTTTTCCCCGCTATTAGAGGGAAGACAAAAATCAAATACTATAGGGAAAACCCCCGTAATCATTGGCCGCTGCCCATGTGCGGCAAACGTCCCTCCTCTGACAGGCCCGACCCGGGGGGGTTTCCCAGCGCTCACCTACTACTGGGGGCCCCGGCTGGGGTGGGGGGGAATTTTTTTGGGGGGGGAGGAGCTTACCAGGGTCCATCAGTTTGTAACCTAAGTCTTTGGGGTCCCTGAAGAGCACTTCCTTTACCCGCCATTTAGGAGGGGAGTTCCCCCCAGCAGCAGCACAGGACCTGGACAGGGCCCTAACCAACAGGTTTTGGCCTACTTGGACAGCACTCTGCCCCCTCATTTTGAAGAAACCGCCCGGACTTTCTGGGCAGCCAAACGGATTTGGGGCCGGGAACTTCCCCAGTTTTCAAATGGAGAAGCTGTCCCCGCCCGGCCGTAGGGTGGCATCAAGCGGGTGTTCAGTGCGGGGGGGGGCCAACGTTACCCCCCAAGGGGAACCCCCTTGTCCATGGGAAATGTGGAACGACTGACCTTTTTCAAGATGAAAACAGGCGTGGGATCCGGGGCCAAAGGGTTTTCCCCACACCAATGCCTTAGGGGGCAGTCTGGGTTTTTAAACTACCCGCCTCACCACTATTCTGATTTCTGGGCCCCCACCCCGCCTGATGCCCCACCCCATCTGCTGACAGTTTTTCTCCATCCCACCTACCACCATCTTTACCAGGGCCCGGTAAAGGGGCCCCCCCACCCAACACTCTGTCATTGTCCACTCTATGACCCCCATTTTCTGGGTGCTGCGTTTCTGTTGCCCGTGAAAATCCACCCCTTGTTATTTTGGGGGGAAATGTCCCCCGACCTTTACTGCTGCTGTGGCTGCTGCCGATGGGCCTCCACACTGTTTCATTGTGCCACTGCCCCGACCCATGCCGGGTGCTGTTACTCCTGCCAATGTCCCCACTTGTCCCTTGTGGGCCCCTTTTCCCCGACCTCAAAGCTGCTGCCGCCGTGGGCCTCCGCTCCCCAGTCAATTTTCCCCTCTGTGGCTTCCCCTGTTTTGGCCCCCTCCCCGAATGTAAATTTTTGGGCCACTTCCTTTACCCATGCTGCTGCCGCCGTTTACTTTTCCCCTCTTTATCATTGTGCCCTTTTGTGCTTCCTCCTGTTTTGGCCACCTCCAGAATTGCATTGTGCCCCCTCTTTTGACCTCATGCTGTGGCCTTTCTGGGCCCTGACCTCCCCACTGCATTGGCCCCTCCCTTTTGGCCCTACTCCTTTTTTTCCACCTCCAAATGGCATTCTGTGGCCACTGGCCCCGATCTCATGCTGCCCCCTGTCGTTTACCTCCCCACTGTGTGATTTTGCCACTCTGTGCCAATACGTTTTGCCCCCCCGCCAGAATGTCTTTTTGGGCCCCTGCCTGATTTTTATGCTGCTGTGTCGTGAAACCCCCACACTTTTGGGGGAAAATTTTGCCACTCTGTGGCCTAAAAACTGTTTTTTCCCCCCCTCCAGAAAGTTTTATTTTTGCCACTGCCTGATCTCAAACTGCTGCCCCCCGTGACCTCCACACTGTGGGGTTTTGGGCCCCTTTTTGTGGCCTAAAAATGTTTTTTCCGCCTCCAGAATGTCATTGTGCCACTGCCCGAAACTCATACGTGTGGCCCCCCGTGACCTCCCAACTGTGTGATTGTGCCACTTTTGTGGCCCAATACTGTTTTTGGGCCGCCTCCCCCGAATGCCCTTTTTCCACTTTCCTGACCTCATACTGCTGCCCCCATTTACCTTTCCCCACTGTGTGATTGTGCCACTCTGTGGGGCCCAATACTGTTTTTTCCGCCTCCCGAATGTCCCTTGTGCCACTGCCCCGGGTCCCCATGCTTTCCGGGTTTCGTGACCTCCACACTGTATCATTTGCCCCCTCTGTGGCCAAAAACTGTTTTGCCGCCTCCAGAATGTCATTGTGCCACTGCCGACCTCTTTCTGCTGCTGCCGTGACCTCCGCCTCAGTCAAATTTTGCCACTCTGTGGCTTTCCCCCGTGTTTTGCCAAACCTTTCCCGAATTTTCCAAATTTTGCCCCTGCCTGACCTCAGCTGCTGTGGCTGGGCCCCCCGTCACCTCCACCTCTTTTCACTAAAAGTTGCCACCTGACCTCAGCTTGTTTTTTTTTCCCCTTTCCGCTAGCATGGCTTTTTTCAGGCCCACTTTTTCCCCTGAGTTTTTTTTTCAGTTTTTTTTCCCTCTTAAGTGCCCGGGAATTTTATAGTGAAACGATTCTAAGAGCGGCGGCAGTCCCCTTGCGTGTCATATAAAACACAAAAAAATTTTATGGGAAAACCAAACCAAGCTCCCCCCCTGCATAATTTTAAACAAAGGCCACAAAGTTCAAAAAAACACCCTGCAGGCTCTGTGCAGCCTGGAAATAAACGCTTTTTTTAACGCGAATTTTTTTGCCGAAAATAATTCGGGAAACCCAATTTTTTTTTTGTTGGAAAAATTTGGCGAAAATGGGCCGAATCGAATTTTTTTGGGGAAAAATTCCCCCCCTCTAAATATAAAACAAAAAAAAAAATATTGATATAAAAAACCCAAAAAAAATTTTTTTTAATATTTCCGAGCACCCAAAAATCTAGCCCAAAAAAACCCGGGACATTATAAAATTAATGGCCAATAAATTTGGATATAAAAAATGATGAAAATTTTTATAAAAAAAATATACAGGGTATATAAATAAAAACATGTTGCAGCAATTTTTTTTTATACATCAGGAAAACTTTTAAAGACCTTTCTTTTAAATTTCCATCCTAACACTAAAATTAATGCTAATACAAAATTGAAAGAAAATGGAATTTTCCCCCACCCCCTTTTCAAAGTTTCCCCCCCAAAACAAAAAACATGCCCGTCCCCCCAAAACCCCATTTCACAAAAGGGGTTCTTTTGTTGACCGGGCCTTTCCGGGCCCCACTTGGGTTCTAAACCCACCAACCCCGGGGCCTAACACCACCTACCCACCTGGGGGCCCCACCCAAATACCCTTTCCCGTAGTCCCACACAACCCCACCCACCTGGGCCTACCAAGCTACCTACCTGTAGCCTACTCACCTACCTACCTGGGGCAAACCCATCTACCTTTGGGCCCTTTTTACCCTACCCAAACCCCCCACCTGGGGCCTTTCCAAACCCACTTAAGGCCTAACAAAAATACCTAACTAGGGCTTTCCATCCCAATAGCATAGGTTTTGGGAAAAAAATTTTTGGGGGGTACCTTTCTTAGGGTGAGGGCTTAACCATCTAAAAGTTGGGGGCCCAACTATCTGGAAGGGGGCCCTTTTCAAAACACTCATGCTGCCCAAATTCCCCCTTTTGATAGAAATTTTAGCCAAATGCTGATTTTGTGTTTCTGTATTTTACAGGTTTTTCCCCCCATCTAAGGTTTGGGGCCAGTGTTTGGGGTTAATTTCCTTTTTAAAAAAAATGGTTTAAAAAGGGATGTTATTGGGGAGTGTTTTTTTTAAATAAAAATGTTTTTTCTTTTTTTTTTGGTCACTTTCTTTTCCCCCGTGTTATTAAAAATTGTATCTGACAGACATCCTATTACCCAGTGCTGAGGCATGGTGTCGCCGCCGTTTTTTGTTTTTGGGTTTTTTTTTGTCACCCCCCCAAAGCGGGCATCAAACCCCATGCTAGTAATAAAAAGGGATTTTGTCCCAACTTCTGATCCACATATTCCCCAAAAGGGAAATAGTAAAAAAAACAAAAACAAATACAAAAAGAAGATAGTAAATAAACTCCATCTCCCTTTACCCCCCCGATGATCAAAGGGCCCGATTTTCAAAGAAGGAG